>PVJH01008848.1:0-82944 GCA_004026705.1 Nesogale talazaci | reverse complement strand
GTCTCTAATAATTATGACACTTTGGAAGATAAGTCTCTGAGGAAGAGTTGAAATAACAATCATGTTCATCATTAGAGTTCTTGGTGGTCATTCTTTATAAGTATAGTTTTCATTCCAGTCAAAATTTCTCATTCTGTTTACTGGTTTTGGCTTGGAAACTGGGTAAGAAGCCATGAATTACCACAATGGAAATTTCAATATGGTGTCTGACTACCAAACCAAGATATTTTCTGCTTATATGTTGTCAAATAATACCTCATTAGGGTACTCACCTCTTTCATTCACAATAATTGAGAGATACAATTAGTCACATTTGCCTGTGGGGCAAAATATCTTGATTACAACTCTGTCCTTGGAGACTCATGTTAATTATTGCCATTTTTATAATTCTACTGCACTATTATATCTTTATTTCCATGGAAATCTGGGACTACAATTTGATCATAGCATCTCCCAACTGTCCGATTTTGTCTGCAGAGTCACTATAGATGTATTCAAGGATGCTGCCCCTATCACCTCCTCACAGATATCAGTTGCGTATTATTTGTCCTGCTGAGGTGCCCTAGTTTGCTCTGTAACCCATGAGTTTACACAGTAGAGAGTGAGCCTGCGCATTTTGAGGTTTTCCTTAAACTCATGAATCTCCAGAACTTAAAGTGAAACTAAGCTATATGAAAGTGCAAGAAGCACGATTGAACAGAGACTCATTAAATTCAGACAGGCAACTCTGTGGTGAAACACATGAACCTTCATGACAACAATATTCATGAAAATGAAGATGTAGGGACCAATGATGATCTGTGAGAAATGAGCCTGCTGGAGGAACTGAGAAACAGCAACTGCAGAAGCTGAGTTACCTGCAGGTTATAAACTAGATGAGCCCTGATCGAGAAATATAAGGAAACATCACCAAATTCGCTGTTAACTTGTGGTTGAAAATATCAATGACTCAAATAGTTTGATATGTAACCCCTCTATTTTCACAATACTGAACCTTTTGAAGTTTTACTTAAACTCAGGTTTCTTCAGAAATTAAAAGTGTAACTAAGAGAAATGAAATTTGTGAAAGCACAGAAGAACAGAGTCTTGTTAAATTCAGAAATGCAGCTTTCTGGTGAAACACATGAAATTCCATGACAATAATTTTCTTCAAAATTCACTATACGATTTTTCATGAAAATTAACTGAACACCTGTCTCTGAAAGTTTCCAAGAACCTAGTGTAGTTTTCTCTGTAACCCCTGAATTGCCCCAAGAGAGAATGAGCCTGCATGTTTCGCTGTTTTTCTTAAATTCATGGATCCCCAGAACTTAAAATGTAACTCAGAGAAATAAAAGTTGTGGAAGCACCAATGAACAGAGCCTTGTTAAATTTAGAGAGGCAGCCTTCTGGTGAAACACGTCAACTTTTTTGTTTGTTTGTTTGTTTTTGGGACATCACTGCTCTCTGGTGGTGGGAGTAGGAGGCCCAGCCCCACTGCTGGAATTGAACCTCCATCCCAGTGGGCCGCAGTCCCGTGCACAACCACTATGCCACCGGGGCTCAGCCCTAAACATCAACTTTTATGACAATAATTTTCATCAAAGTTCACTATACAATTCTCATGAAAATTAACTGAACACCTTTCTTGAAGATTTCCAAGGCCCAAATGTAGATTGCTCTGTAACCCCTGAATTCCCAAATAGAAAGTGCGCCTCCCCATTTTGCTGTTTTCCTTAAATTCATGAATCTCTAAAACTTAAAGTGAAACTAAGAGATATGAAAGTGCTGGAAGCACCACTGAACAGAGTCTTGTTAAACTCAGAGAGGCAACTTTGTGGTGAAACAGGTGATCTTCCATGACAAAAATTTTCATGAAAATGAGAAAATTTTCATGAAAATTCACTGAACACCTGTCACCAAAAATATCCAAGGCTCTACTGTAATTTGCTCTGTAACTATTGAATTACCAAGATATAGTGAACCTGCATCCTTCTAGGTTTTCTTAAACTCATGAATCTCTAGAACTTAAAGTGAAACTAAGCCACATGAAAGTAGCTGGAAGCACCATTGAACAGAGGCTTCTAAACTCAGAGAGGAAA
The DNA here is from genome assembly GCA_004026705.1 of Nesogale talazaci. Lineage (NCBI taxonomy): Eukaryota > Metazoa > Chordata > Mammalia > Afrosoricida > Tenrecidae > Nesogale > Nesogale talazaci. The sequence continues at coordinate 80,863 of PVJH01008848.1, read as the reverse complement.
TTCAGTGGTGAATCACGTGAACCATCATGACAACAATATTCATGAAAATGAAGCTTTCAGAAGCAATGTTGATTTGTGAGAAATGAGCTTGTGGGATGCACCAGTGAATTGAGAAACAGCAAGCTGCAGAAGTTGAGTTTCCTGCAGGCACTAACTAGAAGAACCCTGATTGAGAAATGTAAGGACACTTCCCCAAATTCACTGTTCGCTTGTCATGGAAAATATCAACAGTCCTAGTGTAGTTTACACTTTAACCCCTGAGTTTCCATGAGTGAGCCTGCACATTTCAAGGATTTCTTTAAACCCATAAGTCTCCAGAACTTAATGTAAAATTAAGACATGAAAGTGCTGGAAGCACCCTTAGCAGAGGCTTGTTAAACTCAAAGAGGCAACTCTGTAGTGTAACAGGTGATCTTCCATGACAACAATTTTTGTGAAAACTTACTATAAAATTTTGATGAAAATTCACTTAATACCTGTCACCAAAAATATCCAAGGCCCTAGTGTAGTTTGCTCTGTAATCCCTGAATTTCCATGGTGACAGTGAGGCTGCATGTTTACCTGTTTTCCTTAAGCTCATGATTCTTCAGAACTTAAAGTGAAACTAAACGATATGAAAGTGCAGGAACATGCTTGAACAGACGCTCCTTAAACTCAGAGAGGCAACTCTTTGGTGAAACACGTGAGCTTCCATTTCCATATTTTCATGAAAATTTACTGAATATCTGTGGCCCAAAATATCCAAGGCTCCTGTGTAGTTTGTTCTGCAACCCCTGAATGTCCCCGCTAGATTGTGACCCTACATGTTTCACTGTTTTCCATAAAGTCATGAATATCCTGAGATTAAAGTGTAACTAAGAGAAATGAAAGTTGTGGAAGCAACAATGAACATCGCCTTGTTAAATTCAGAGAGACAACGTTGTTGTGAAAAGTAAACTTCCATGACAATTTTCATGAGAACACACTATACAATTTTTATGAAAATTCACTGAACACCTTCTCAGAAAATTTCCAAGGACCTAGTGTACTTTCATCTGTAACCCCTGAGTTTCCCTGCTAGAGAGTGAGCCTGTAACTTTTGCTGTTTTCTTTAAACTCATGGGTCTCCAGAACTTAGAGTGTAACTAGGAGATATAAAAGTGCTGGAAGCTAGAGGCTCCTTAAACTCAGAGAGGCAATTTTGTGGTGAACATGTGAACCTTCATAACAAAAATATTCATAAAAATTAAGCTGTTTGGAGCAATGTTGATTTGCAAGAACTGAGCCTGCTGGAGGCCCAGTGAAATCAGAAACAGCATGCTACAGGAGCTGAGTTTCCTGCATGCACTAACTAGAAGAGCCCTCACTGAGAAATGTAAGGAAACTTCACCAAATTCAATGTTCACTTGTCAAAAATATCAAGGGCCCTAATGCAGTTTGCTCTATAAACCCGGAATATCCATGATAGAGAGTGAGCCTGCAGGTTTTGTTGTTTTTCTTAAACTCTTGAATATCCAGAACTGAAAGTTTAATAGATATGAAAGAGCATGGAACAGAGGCTTGTTTAACTCGGAGAGGTAACTCTGTGGTGAAACATGTGAACTTCAATGACAACAATTTATATGAAAATCACTATACAATTTTCATGAAATTCACTGAACACCTTTCGCCGAATATATGGAAGGACCTTCTGTAGTTTGCTCAGTAACCCCTGAATGTCCCTGCTAGAGTGTGAGCCTATACATTTCACTGTTTTCCTTAAACATAAGAATCTCCAGAACTGAAAGTGAAACTAAGAGATATGAGAGTGCTGGAAGCACCATTGAACTAGAGGGTCCTTAAACTCAGAGAGGAAACTGAAATATGTGAACCTCTATAACAGCAATATTCATGAAAATCAAGCTGTAGGTGAAACTGTTGATGTGCCAGATATGACATGGATATTTACAAGCATAAGGAAAACAATAAAACATTTTGTCACTATTGGGGTCACTATTGGGGTAATTCAGTCCTCATGGGGCAAACCTTAAGAGGGAGTTGGATATATCCGCCAACAGGTATTATTTGAATTTTCATGAAATTTGTAGAGTGAGTTTTCCTGAAACTTGTCATAGTCGTTCACGTTATTCACCACAGAATTGTCTGTATCTGTTTAACAAGCCTCTGATCAATGGTGCTTCCTGAACGCAAAAAATATTGTTAATGCCCCTGGTGTGATTCCATCCTGCACTGCTCTCTATAGCAATGGCAGTGGTTTACCTCTGTTTTCCGTTTCTCTCACTGAAGTGCATGCTATCACCCCATGGAAGATTCGATGGATATGGACATGAGCCCCCTGAGGCCCCAAAACTACCTTTTCGGTTGTGAATTAAAGGCCAACATGGATGATCATTTGAAGGTGGATAATGATGAAGATGAGCACCAGTGCTCTTTAAGAACGGTCCGTTTAGGGGCTGGTGCAAAGGACGAACTGCATACTGTTGAAGCAGAAGCAATGAATGACGAAGGCAGCCCAATTAAAGTAACACTGGCAACTTTGAAAATGTCTGTACACCCAACGGTCTCCCTTGGAGGCTTTGAAATAACACCACCAGTGGTCTCGCGATTGAAGTGTGGCTCAGGGCCTGTGCATATTAGCGGGCAGCATTTAGCAGCTGTGGAGGAGGATGCAGACTGATGATGAAGAGGAGGATGTGAAACTTTAAAGTATATGAGGAAAGCGCTCTGCCCCCACTAACGGTAACAAGGTTCCACAGGAAAAGGTAAAACTGCTGACGAAGAAAATGATGATGATGATGATGACGAAGACGATGAAGTAGATGATGATGATGATGATGATGATGAAACTGAAGAAAAAGCTCCAGTGAAGAAATCTATATGGGATACTCCAGCCAAAAATGCACAAAAATGAACCAGAATGGAAAAGACTCAAAACCATCGACACCAAGATCCAAAGGTCAAGAATCCTGCAAAACACAGGAAAAAACTCCCAAAACACCGAAAGGCCCCAGTTCTGTAGAAGACATTAAGCAAATATGCAAGCAAATATAGAAAAGGGTGGTTTTCTTCCTAAAGTATAAGCCAAATTCATCAATTATGTGAAGAATTGCTTCTGGATGACTGACCAGGAGGCTATTCAAGATCTCTGGCAGTGGAGGAGGTCTCTTAAGAAAATAGTTTGCCACACAAATAAATAAATAAAATATTAAAAAGAAAAAAATAGTTTGAAGTTTGTTAAAATTTTCCATCTTATTTCATCTCTGTAACAGTTGCTATCTGGCCGTCCTTTTTTATAATGCAGAGTGAGAACTTTCCCTACCGTGTCTGATAAATGTTGTCCAGGTTCCTTTGCCAAGAATGTGTTGTCTAAAATGCCTGTTTAGTTTGTAAAGATGGAACTCCACCCTTTGCTTGGTTCAAAGTATGTATGGAATGTTATGATAGGACAGAGTAGTAGCAGTGGCCAGACAAATGGAAATGGTGGGGAGACAAAAATATTTTAATAAAATAAAAAAAAATCCTTAACCATTACATAACTGCAAATTAAAGCAACCACTAAACCTAAGTCTAACCTTCCAGTGCTTTCCAATGTATGAGTTTCTCCTTCAGTTCTGGAAGGAGATTTCCGAGTATAGGAAAAATAGTGAAACATTTCTGCTCAGTCACTATTGGGGCAATTCAGTCCTCAGAGGGCAAACTTTAAGAGGGAGTTGGACATATTCACCAACAGATATTATTTGAAATTTTGTGAAAATTGTAGAGTGAGTTTTCCTGAAACTTGTCATAGAAGTTCAAATGTTTCACAACAGAGTTGTCTGTCTCTGTGTCACAGGCCTCTGTTAAATGGTAGGTCCAGAATGCTAGCAGTAACTATAACAGTTACATAGCAAAAAATCAAAGCTAAAACTAGCCATAAGCCTAACCCTGCAGGGCTTTCCAATCTCTGAGTTACTCCTTCAGTTCTGGAGAGAGATTTATGAGTATAAGAAAAATAGCGAAATTATTTTGCTGAGTCACTATTGGGGAAATTCAGGATTTCCAGGCAAAATTTCAAGAAAGAGTTGGATATTTGAACCCAAGGGTATTGTTTGAATTTTCACGAAAATTGTAGAGTGAGGTTTGTTGAAAGTTGTCTTAGAAATTCACATGTGTCACCACTGAGTTATCTGTCTCTGTTTAATAAGTCTCTGGCGCTTAATAAGTTTAATAAGTTAATGGCGCTTCCTGAACAGTAGAAATATCCCTTACTATTACATAACCTTAAAGTAAACCTAACACTATTCCAAAGTTTAACCCCCCTGGGCTTTCCAATCTCTGAGCTTCTCCTTCAGTTCTAGAGATTTACGAGTATAAGGAACCAATAAAGCATTTTTGCTTAGTCACTATTGGGCATATTCAGGCCTTCCAGGGCAAATTTCAAGAGGGAGTTAGATATATTCACCAACAGGTAGTATTTGAATTTTCACGAAAATTGTAGAGTGATTTTTCCTGAAACTTGTCATGGTCGTTTACGTTATTCACTACAGAGCTATCTCTGTTTAACAAGCCTCTGTCCAATGGCACTTCCAGAATACAAACAATAACCCTAACCGTTACATTACCATAAATTAAATCTAACACTAACCGTAAGCATAAACCTCCAGGGCTTTAAAATCCCTGAGTTTATCCTTCAATTCTGAATGGAGATTCACGTGTATGAGGAAAAAAAGCGAAATATTTTTTGCTGAGTCACTATTGGGAAAATTCAGGGCTTATAGGACATACTTCAAGACGTAGTTGGCTATTTTTGCCTACATATATTCTTTGTATTTTCCTGAAAGTTATGGAGTGAGTTTTCCTGAAAGTTGTCACAGAAGTTCACGTGTTTCATCACAGAGTTGTGTGTCTCTGTTTAACACTCTTGTGTTCAATGGTGCATCCAGGACGCTAATAGTAAATCTAACTATTAGCTAACTCTAAACCAAAAGCTACGCCTAGCTCTAAGCACAAACCTCCAGGAATTGCCTCTCTCTGAGTTTCTGTTTCAGTTCTGGAGATTTACAAGAATAAGGAAAACAGAACAGTGATAAATAGGGGTGATTGGGACACACCACATGAGGTCTGTTGATATTTTCAGACAAAATGAACAACGAATTTCCCTTGTTTCCTTGTTTTCTCAGTTAGTGGTCTTCTACTTTCATGAATACTGTTGTCATGGAGGTTCCGTGTTTGCTCACAATGTTACTTCTCGGGGTTTAAGAGCCTGTGTTCAATGTAACTGCCAGGACTGTACTGTAATCTCTTGGTTTCCCTTTCAATCCAGGAGAAGCATGAGTTGAGGGGAATCCCGGAAAGGGGAGGGAAATCCGGGAAAGGTGGTGGCTCACTCTACATCGTGGAAATCGAGGGGTTACAGAGCGAACCAAAGGAGGTTTGCTGATATTTTCGGAAAAAAAAATGAACAATGAATTTGCCGTTCTGTACTTGTTTTCTAAATCAGCGGTTTTCTAGTTAGTGCCTACAGGAAATTCAGTTGTGTAGCTTGCTGTTTCTCAGGTCCAGGTGCGCCCAGGAGGTGCGTTTCTCACAGAACAACCATCCCTCACCACAGCTTCATTTTCATGTGTATCATTGTCTTGACCGCTCATGTGGTTCACCAGTGTGCCTCCTCTGACTTTACAAGGCCTTTTTATTGGTGTTTCTTGCACTCTCCTATCTCTTATTATCACTCTCAGTTCAGGAGATTCATGAGTTTAAGGTACACCAGGAAGGGTGCTGGTTCATTCTAGAATGCTGATAATTAATGATTGTTGGGCACACCACATGATATCCATTGATATTTTCAGACAAAATTTGCAAGGAATTTGCCTTATTTCCTTGTTATCTGTTATTTAAAGCCTCCAAGGGACTGTACTCGATAGCTTACATGTTCTTAGTTGAAGTCTGCCTGCCAGCGGCTCATCTCTCACAGGACAACATCCCCACGGCAGCTTCATTTTCATGAATACTGTTGTCATGGAGTTTCTGCATTTGTCCACAGTGTTACTTTCAGTGTTCAGGAGCCTGTGTTCAATGTACCTGTCAGCAATCAGTGTCACTCTCAGTCCTGGAGAAGCGTGAATTGACAGAAATCCATGAAAGGAGGTGCTCACTCTATATTGTGGAAATTGTGTTACAGAGCTAACCACTGGAGATATGTTGATATTTTCGGCAAAAATCAACAATGAATTTGCCTTGTTTGCTTCTTTTCTCAATCAGTGGTATTCTAGTTAGCACGTTCAGGAAACTCAGCTGTGTAGCTTGGCGTTTCTTGGCTCTCGGTGCCTGCAGGAGTCTTGCTTCTCACAGCACTATATTGCTCACCATATTCATTTTCACTCAAATTATTGTCTTCCACGCTCATGTGGTTCACCCGAGTGCTCCTCCTCTGACTTTACACAGCCTTTATATTGTTGCTTCCAGCACTCTCCTATCTCTTAGTTTTACTCTCAGTTCTGGAGATTCATGAGTTTAAGGAACAAAAGAAATGGTGCCGGCTCGGTGCACATCGCTGATCATTAGGGGTTATTGGGCACACCACATGATATCCGTTGAAATTTTCAGACAAAATGAACAATGAATTTCCCTTGTTTCCTTGTTCTTCCTGTTAATGGTCTTCTAGTTAAAGCCTCCAAGAGACTGTATCCTATCGCTTCCAGGTTCTCAGTTCAAGCCTGCCTCATGGTGGCTCATCTGTCACAGAACAATATCCCCACGGCAGCTTCATTTTCATGAATACTCTTATCTTGGAGTTCTGTGCTTGCCCAGAGTGTTACTTCTCTGGGTTTAGGTTTCAATGTACCTGCCAACTGTTTCTGATCTCTAAGTTTCACTTTCAATCCTGCAGAAGCTTGGGTTGATGGAAATTTGGGAATATTGGTAGATCATTCTATATCATGGTAATTGAGGGGTTATAGAGCTAACCACAGGAATTTTGCTGATATTTTTTGCAAAAAATGAACAATGAATTTGCTGTTGTTTCCTTGTACTTCTCAGTTATCGGCCTTCTAGTTAGCGCCTACAGGAAACCCAGCTGTGTAGCTTGCTGTCGCTCAGGTCACAGGTGCGCCCTGGAGGCTTGTTTCTCACAGAACAACATCCCTCACCACAGCTTCATTTTCATGAATATTATTGTCTTGCACGCTCATGTGGTTAACCAGAGTGTTCCTCCTCTGACTTTACACAGGCTTTCTAATGGTGCTTCCAGCACTCTCAAATCTCTTAGTTTCACCCTAAGTTCTGGATATTCATGAGGATAAAGAACACCTGAAAAGGTGTCGGTTCGCTCAAGAACACTGATAATTAGGGGTTATTGGACACACCACATGGTGTCTGTTGATATTTTCATGAAAAATGAGCAACTAATTTGCCTTGTTTCTGTTTTCTCTTCTAGCTGTCTTCTAGCTGGTGCCTGTAGGAATCTCAGCTGTGTAGTTTGCTGTTTTTCAGGTCACTTGTTTGCCCAGGAGGCTCATTTCTCACAGAACAACATCCCTCATCACAGCTTCATTTTCACGAATATCATTGTCTTTCACGCTCATGTGGCTCACCAGAGTGTGCCTCCTCTGACTTTACATAGGCTTTTTATTGGTGCATCCATCACTCTCCTATCCCTTAGTTTCACTCTCAGCTCAGGAGATTCATGAGTTTAAGAAGCACCAGCAAAGGTGCTGGATTTCTCAAGAACGCTCATCATTAGGGGTTATTGGGCCCACCACATGATCTCCATTGATTTTTTCAAACAAAATGAACAATGAATTTCCCATGTTTCCTTCTTTTCTGAGTTAGCAGTCTTCTAGTTAGCGCCTCCAGGAGACTGAATTTCATAGCTTCCAGGTTCTCAGTTGAAACCTGCCTCCCAGTGACTCATCTTTCACAGACTAATATCCACACGGCAGCTTCATTTTCATGAATACTGTTATTATGGAGGTTCTTCATTTGCCCACAGTATTACCTCTCAGAGTTTAGTAGCCTGTATTCAATGTACCTGCCAGCACTTAGTGTCACTGTCAATCTTGGAGAAGCATGGATTGATGGAAATCCGTGAAAGGTAGAGCTTACTCTATATAGTGGAAATTGTGTTACAGAGCTAACCACTGGCGTTTTGCTGATATTTTTTTTTTTGCAAAAAATGAACAATGAATTTGCCGTTGTTTCCTTGTACTTCTCAGTCAGCGGCCTTCTAGTTAGCGCATACAGGAAACCCAGCTGTGTAGCTTGCTGTCGCTCAAGTCACGGGTGAGCCCTGGAGGCTTGTTTCTCACAGAACAACATCCCTCACCACAGCTTCATTGTCATGAATATCACTGTGTTGCACACTCATGTGACTCACCAGAGTGTGCCTCCTGTGACTTTGCAAAGCCTTTTTATTGGTGCTCCCTGTGCTCTCCTATCTCTTATTATCACTTTCAGTTCTGTAGATTCAGGAGTTTAAGGAACACCAGGAAGGGCGCCAGTTTGTTCTAGAATGCTGATAATTAGGGGTTATTGGGCACACCACATTATATCCATTGATATTTTCAGACAAAATGTGCAAGAAATTTGCCTTGTTTCCTTGTTCTGTTAGCGGTCTTCTAGTTAAAGCATCCAAGGGACTGTACTCGATAGGTTACATGTTCTCAGTTGAAGCCTGCTTGCCAGCGGCTCATCTCTCACAGGACAATATCCCCACAGCAGCTTCCTTTTCATGAATACTATTGTCATGGAGTTTCTGCGTTTGCCCGCATTGTTACTTTCAGTGTTTAGAAGCCTGTGTTCAATGTACCTGCCAGCACTTTCCTATCTCTTAGTGTCACTCTCAGTCCTGGAGAAGTGTGAATTGACAGAAATCTGGGAAAGGTAGTGTTCACTCTATATTGTGAAAATTGAGGTGTTACAGAGCTAACCACTAGAGGTTTGCTGATATTTTTGGCAAAAATCAACAATGAATTTGCCTTGTGTCCTTGTTTTCTCAATCAGTGATATTCTAGTTAGCATGTTTAGGAAACTCAGCTGTGTAGCTTGGTGTTTCTTGGGTTCCCGCAAGAGTCTTGTTTCTCACAGCACAATATGCTTAACACAGATTCATTATCATGCGTTTTATTTTCTTCCACGTGCATGTGGTTCACCCGAGTGTTCCCCCTCTGACTTTACATAGCCTTTATATTGGTGCTTTCAACACTCTCTTATCTCTTAGTTTCATTCTAAGTTCTGGAAATTCATTTGTTTAAGGAACACCAGGAAAGGTGCCAGTTCGCTCTAGAACGCTGATCATTAGGGATTATTGGGCACACCACATGAGATCTGTTGATATTTTCAGACAAAATGAACAACGAATTTGCCTTGTTTTCTCAATTAGCAGTCTTCTAGTTACCGTCTCCAAGAGACTAAATTCTATAGCTTCTGGCTCGCTCTATATCGTGAAAATTGAGTGGTTAAAGAACTAATCACAGGTGGTTTGCTGATATTTTTGGCAAAAAGTGAACAATGAATTTGCCTTGTTTCCTTGTTTTCTCAATCAGCGATATTCTAGTTAGGATCTACAGGAAACTCAGCTGTGTAGTTTTGTTGCTCAGGTCACAGGTGCGCCAAGGAGACTTGTTTCTCACAAAACAACATCCATCACTACAGCTTCATTTTCGTGACTATTATTGTCTTGCACACTGATGTGGTTCATCAGAGTGTTCCTTCTCTGACTTTACACAGGTATTTGAAGAGTGATTCCAGCACGCTCCAATCTCCCAGGCATTTGTAGGAAGCTTCAGAAACTTGATGGGTTTGAAGGTAAAGATTTTAGGGAGCTAGTGGAGATTGTCCAGAGAGTTTATAGCAACAGGGAGGATCCCCCTGTAATCTCCACCCAACAGATGGCTAAAATCATGTTGGATGCTCTCAAGGAAGGGAAAAATTATAAACCATGGCCCAAGACTGAAAGCCGCTGGAAGGGGCCAGAGAACAGAAAGTCAAACTGCAGAGAGATCAGTGTGCTTACAGACTCCAAAGTTGAGGTTAAGTAAAAAGAGTAGATGATATTTTAAAGGCAATATGAACTAAGTTGTACACAGAATTTGGTGAAAACTGGGCTAGGTTGTCGCCGTTTGCACTATTGTGGGTCTGCAGCACCCCTACCTGAAGAATCTTGCTCTCAGTTTAAATTTGATTTGTGTCACCTATGGCCAATTACCTCTCATCATGTTTGCTGTAAAACCCATGTGTTAAAAGAAGTTGTAAAAGCTGATTTCAAGTTTGTTTCCTTAGTGGCTACAAGTGTGTGCATGTAGGGAGAAGCTGAAGAAAGTATTGCAAGGGCTGGGGCATTGTTACCAAATGAATTCACATGGTCACTGCTATAATCAATAGTGTGTAAATGCCTCTACTTGAGTTTTCCCCCTTGTATGTCTTTCTAAATACCCCTTTTAGCTTCTGATACTACTGGCTTTTGTACATTTGTCTATATTTTGCCCCTAGTATGTTTGTATTCAGGGGAAGGTGGGTGGCACACTTCAACACTTACAGCAGAAAAAAAAATCATTCAGGAGTGGTCAGGAATAGCCTGGCCCTGGTAAGGAAAAGACTGAATGAAATAGAAAGGACAACATAGAAATCAGGATAATTGGTTCCAGCAGATGTTTATTTGGTCCCCCTGGCTTACTACCTTACTTCCTAGTTTCATAGGCCCTCTTCTTACTCTTATTAGGTCTGACTTGTGGGCCTAAAGTTTTAAATAAGCTAGTCCAGTTTGTGCACGACCAAGTGCAGTCGGTTAAACTGTTAGTTTTAAGTAAATCATACGAGCAATTACCTTTCAAGGATTCTCAAGTGTAAAAAACAAAGACTTTACAGGATTTGTTACTACAAGTAGCAGAAAAAGGATATAACAATAGGGAAACTCCAGAGGAAAGGAAGGAAAAGCATAGGAGGGAGGACTGGAAGTTCCAGGCAAGGGAAACTAGAAAAGTAGCTATGGAGATGGCTTGAGTTTTAGTGGCCGCTGTCCCAGAAAGAGGTAAGGGGCGAGCTCAGGAACCACATAAGTTAACCAGAGACAGACCCCATTGTTAGACTCAGCAATGTGCTTACTGTAAGAAGAAGGGAGGTTGGGCCAGAGTGTCCAGAACCTTAAAACCTAAACCTGGCCCCAGATGGGTCCCTTCTCGGGCAGAACAGCAGAAGAAAGACAAGAAAATACTTTTTCTGGTATGAAAGGAAATAGTGATTAGGGGGGACAGGGTTTGGAACCCCTCCCCCAACCTAGGGTAACTGTGATAGTGGAGGGAAAACCAGTGGATTTCTTGGTGGACACGGGAGTGGAACATTCCCATGTTTTAACACAAGATAAAGGACGGATATCTTCCCGCACCAGTTGGGTTCAAGGCACTGAGGGAACCAACTTTTGCCAATAGACCTCCAACCGCCAGGCCGACCTCAGCATGGGACAGGTGAGTCACTCATTCATGCTTATCCCTGAATGCCCAACACCCCTATTTGGAAGAGACATTTTAACCAATACATTTTGAAAACGGACAAGTTCAGCTGACGGACTCAATGGGTCATGCTCTAACTGCTCCTAACCGCCAACCAAGGTCAATAGAGGTCCTCACCATTAACTTGGCTGATGAGTACAGACTGTGTGGGCCTGTTAGGAGCCAGCTAAGCCCAGCGACTAACTGCTGGTTGCAGGACTTCCCTGAGGCATGGACAGAGACCAGCACCACCGGATGGACTCAACCCAGGCCTCTTATCCACATTGAACTTGAACCGGGAGCGGAGCCTGTCTGCACTAAACAATACCCCATGCCTCTAGCAAAAAAAAAAAAAAAAAAAGAAAAAGAAAAAAAGAGGGAATTTCTCCTATTATTCAGGCAATGCTAGAAAAAGGCATCCTGCACAAATGTAGATCCAATTAGCATACCTCTCCTGCCATAAAGAAGTCTGGCGTCCAGGGACACCGGCCGGTACAGGACCTGGGGGAAGTCAAGCGATGAGTGGTTGACATTCACCCACTGTTCCTAACCCATACATCCCATTAAGCTCCTTGCCTCCTCCTCACACATGGTTTGTGGTTCACTGACAGCAGCAGTCTCGTGTTGGGGGAAAGAGGTATGCGGGAGCTGCCATGGTAACTGCTCAAGGAGAGACTGTGGGCCAAGTTCCTGCCTCCTTAAACTTCAGCCCAAATGGCTGAGTTAATAGCCTTAACCAAAGCCTTGTAGTTGGCGAAAGGAAAAAGACTGATGGCATTTACGGACAGCAGGTATGCATTTGGGACTTTTCACAGTACAGAAACCTAATACCACTGAAAGAAAAGAAATTAAAAATAAAGCCGAGATATTGCAGTAGTTGGAAGCAGCATGCTGGCCCAAAGCCCTAGCAGTTGTTCACACCCCTGGACACCAGAAGGGCAACTCCCTTGAAGCCATAGGTAACCGAGCAGCTGACAAAGAGGCCCGAGGGTCACTATCCAAGAAGAACCGGGAGAACAGGTATGCCATGTTCACCTTCCCCCACTGGGATCTCTGCTTTCTAAGCCTATTTACACTACAGAAGATACAGTGGGCAGAGCAGAAGCTCCAGCCGCACTTGAAGAGAGCACCCCCTGGATGAAGGCTCGGACAACCTCGTCCTCCCTGCTGAATTGGGACAACAAATATCGAGCACCTGCACAGCTTTACCCATCTGGGAAAGAGAAAAGTGCTCCAGCTCCTCCAGGCAGCCAAACTGCAGTTTAAAGATGAAGGACACACCGCTGAGCAACTGGTGAGCCCATGCTGTGTCTGCCAGGAAATGAAGCTGGGTAGAATAGTAAGTATGTATCAGGGAGCCAGAGAAAGAGGTAAGCAACCAGGGTTGAGTTTGGAGGTAGACTTTACTGAAATTAAGCCAGGCAGGTATAGTTACAGGTATTTGCTAGTTTTTGTTGGTATCTTTTCAGGATGGGTTGAAGCCTTCTCAACTCAAAAAGGGAGACAAGCACTTGTGGTAGCAAAAAAAGGTATTAGAAGGAATAGGACCCAGGCATGGGTTGCCTAAGGTAATTGGATCTGATGATGGACCAGCTTTTGTTAAGTCAGAACCTGCAAAAATTTAACCTGAGCCCTGAAAAAAAAATCGGAAATTGCATTGTGCCTATAATCCTCAAAGGTCAGTGTAAGAAGGAAGAGTGACTCAAACCTTAAAAGGAGACCCTATCTAAATTGGTGTCAGAAACTGGCAAGGACTTGGGTGACTCTCCTACCTTTTGCCTTATTCCACATGCGGAACTCCCCTTATATGCTTGGATCGACACATAATGGTACCAAGAGTGTGGGATATTGGAGAAACAAATCATAAAGATGGAGGGTAGATGCTTGTTTGACTTTTGCTTCATGGTATTGTTACATTTTTGGCTAGCCAGAAGTCAGATATGTCCTTGCGGTTTACTGAGTTATTTTCTGAAAACAATATGGGAAGTTAAAGTTTTGATTACTTTCTTTAGAAGCTGTCTCTGGTTATTCTTGTGTGAAATGGCAAAAATGAATACTGTGAATATCTATCTTGGGCTCAGAGGTTAAAAACCGCCATTTGAATGCCTCAGATCCTATTCTGATCGAGGACAATGGTTAAGAAGGTCAGAATGCCCGACCAAAAGCATGGATCTGTTTTGATGCCATCAGAGACCTAATTCCATGTTTTTGTGTAAACAGTAGTTTAGATAAGGATATAGAGAAGCTTAAGTATTGAACTTGACGGTTTTAAGAATTAAGTTTAATTTCTGGCTTTATGCTGTTTATACTGATTTCTTATGCTTATTGTAAATATAAGAATATATAGAAAGGTTTATTGGGAAGTATGAAAAGAGTTTGTAAATCCAGTTGCCTCAAGTCAAGCATTGACCTCTAGAGGGTTTAGGGATCAGTTTCAAAGACATCTCTGAAGAGATTAACCCCACCTTGTCCTTAGATGAGTTTAGACCACATCTAGCAAGATTGTTCTGAAGAAATTACCCCCACCCAGTCTTTTGGAGTACTCAGGATATTTGCATTTCGAGAGAAGGTCAGACTGACCGATTGAAAAAATGATGAAGTCTGTTTCCTTGAAAAATCTTGACTTGTGATTATTTTCAGAAATGAAGGAATTTGGAAGGAAGCCTGTGGCAGGCTGAAATGTTTGTTAGGTGATCACCGAGATCTACTCTTCGCGTAGAAGTAGGAGAACTGCAGCAATGAAGATACGGGTTGAGTTTGGTCACTGACACCCGTGGACTTGGTTCACAGGAAATAGCCTGTGAACTGGTGTGTATTGCTGCTGACTTTATGGATGGCCTGTCCTGATGTGACTTTGCTAATGGATGCACACTTCACAAGATTCCAACCAGAATGAAGATTCTTCACATTAAAAGATATAATTATTTCCTCAGAGTACTGGGTTGATGTCACTGGGTAATATAGAAATTAGATACCCAAAATGGGGGAATAAAGGCATGAGGTGGTTGGCTTACAAACTCTCATAGGGGGGAATATATATGTATTCATAGGATTATAGGATCAAGGTGGAGATATTATGTAACCGCAATTGTAAGGGACAGGATATCTTTTGTTTTGTTTACTTACAGAATGTTATTTTTAAATGATGGTGACACTTGTTAAATGTTGTCTTTATGCCGATCACTCAGGGATAGTTAAGGATTCCATGAGGAGAATTTGGGAAGGCATTGACAAAAGGAAGCAAGCTCGGCTTGAACAGAATTGGTTTGCAAGTTGGTTTAATAATTCTCCATGGTATACTACTCTGATATCCATCATTATTGGACCTTTAATAGTCCTGCTTATTTTGTTAACTGTAGGACCCTGCATTATTAATAAGCTTATAGCTTTTATTAAAAAAAACTATATCGGTGCAGTTCAGCTTATGACATTACAAAGAACATATACACCCCTAAACCAAGTTGAGTCCGCCATGTAAATCCTAACCTGCTTAATTTCTCGCTTCTGTAATCCTTGCTCTCCTGCAGCTTGAGCAAGAATGCTCCAAAGTAGGCACTAAAAAGAAAACGGGGGAATGTAGAACCTTGTGTTCTTCGTGCTTAGTAGGTTTGGGAGGTGCCATGACAGGCTCCAGAGGAGCTGAAGTGCAGGGTAGGCCTGGCTTTCTATTTCAGAAAAAACCTGTGACTTCCCTGAAGCTAATGCAACACCTGGAACCAGGAACCTTGGTTCAAAATTCAACAAGTCCCTGACAGCCAACCAGAGAAGGACGTGGAAAGCAGCTCGCCAATAGAGAGCAGCCACCATCCCTCCAATGGGACTCTGGTGGGAAATGGGGAAAGGGCCCTCCCCTTATGTGACCTGAAACTATAAAAACTTAGCTTTGTGGGGCAGTCGGGGTCAGGTTATGGGAAGACCATTGCGCTGGGTAGTGGTGTGAGTTGACCCTAGCTTAAGCTAGAAAATAAACTCCTTTTGTACCTTTGCATCTTGAGTGTCGTTTTCCGCGCCTTTTTGGTAAGCTTGTCTCCCTGGTCCAACACTTCAGGAGCATACAGATCAGTGACTTCCGAGTCCAGACCCAACACAGCCTGACCTGCCAGCTCTTAGCCCCAGAGACTCAGTTCCGCTAAAAGAATTACAATCATAACCCCTCCAGCCAACGTGGATGGGACCTTACATTGTACCCTCACTACCCCCACAGCAGTTAAGGTACTCGGACCCCAACTGGCATCATCTCAGCACAGTTTAGCAGATGACTCCAAGTTATGAGCTCCTGTATTCCACCCAAGTCGTGGGGTCCACTTGCATTCTCTTTATGAGGGTGCCTCCTTCAAGCCTCCACAAGCCAAGGTAAAGTTTCAAAACCTAGAGTAAGCTCTTTTGTGTGAGAGACTTCATTGTCCATGGAATCAATTGAGCTAACATTGCTGCACAAACACATATGGCTGGAAAAGCATATTGTGCCCTGGCAGGTGCCAGTCACAAGTTTCTATCTACTTTCCTCAGGCACCCCAAAATAAATAGCTGCTGTAGTCTCCATGTCAGCCCTGTATTTCTGCTTTGACCAAATGGAAAAATATTGTCAATGGGTAACCAGATATCAATGGTGTCCATACTTCTCTCGCAAAATACATGTAGTGCTGGATTGTAATTCAGAGCTCCACATAAATAGAGCAGATGTTTTTGTAGGTGATGGAGGAGGAACCTATCTCCTTGGTATTGCATATCCCTGGGACAACAGATGGCTGTCAGGGGTTGAGCACATACTATATACTTGGCAGTACAGCGGCAAGCCCTCTGGCACCCTTATGATTCATTAGCAATATGTAATATGCTATATTCCTGGAAATTTTGATAAATTAGATCAAGTGGCAGAGGAAGTCCAGGATGGTGAACAATTCTTAGCCAACCAGCTACCGGCAGTAGAGGGTTCGGCACAGGCAAAACATACTGACAACCTATTCACTTGGCTAAAAAATTATTCAGGAGGCCACAGTCCTCAATGTTTCAGGAACAAACAACATAACCGCTTGCTTTCTCTGTACCTCCATGCAATGCTCTGTTAGTTGCTGTTCTCCTATTAACTTTTTCTCCGCCAGATAAGTCTGAGGAGTGTCTTGCACCCTTAAAGAAAATTCCCCTGTGTAACCTGTTTAATACCTGCCTGAATAAAACCTATCCCAACTGCTACTCAAAACCTCAGGCCTCAAACTACAGTGCAACAGCACCCACAGTGTATCTGGAGTTTTCAAATCTTCCCCAGGCATGGTCTTTTGGTGCAGTGGCCCTCTAACCAAATGTATCGATAACACCATAACAGGTCAGTGCCTCCCAACCCCTGTAGTTCCCCAGATTACATGCACAGGACTGCTGAATTGCTATGAGATCCCCAAACCAACCCACGCAACACAAGGGCTGTTTTCCTACCAGTACTAGTTGGCCTGAGCTTCGCCTCTTTGCTCACAGCAGCTGTAGTTAGCTAGTGGACCCATTGGCCACAATGTGCTCCAGACACAAAATTAAAAAAAAACACCCCAAAACTCCAAATGGTCATGGTACCCACCTCACAATCCCTAAGCCGCTCACAGTGACAGCTTACTTCCCTAGCACAAGTAACCCTCCCAAACAGTAGAGCACTAAATCTCCTAACGGTGGAAAAAGGGGATATCTTCCCCCCCCCCTGTTTGAGGGAGAAGAAGTTGCTATTATACCAATGAGCCTGGAGTAGTAGAATAGAATGTAAGAGTTCTTAAGTTGGCGGATGAAATCAGGAACCATCAATGGGACAGCACCTTATTAACCCTCCTGTCTCCTGGCTTCTCCCTTTACTTGGGCCACAAGTAGTCAAATGTCTTCTGTTGTTAATAGCCCCTTGTTTTTCCCCCCAAGATTTTCCAAAACAGAATAAGGGACATAACCAACGTAGCTATTTATTTTTTGTTTGTTTTGGGGGGGTGTCACTGTCCTCTGGTGGTCCTGGGAGCTACCCAGTCTTGCTCCTGGAGAGCTGCCACTGGATTTGAACCGCCAAGCCAGTGGGCCATAGTCCAGCACTCAACCACTATGCCACCGGGGCTCAGCCCCCAACTTAGCTATTAACCAGATTTTTTTTTTTTAACTGAAACTGACCCAGCGCACTCTGGCCTATAGTTATTGTCTCAGGAACAGCAGTCAATTTTTGTGCAAATGAGAAAATGTGGCACAGTTGAGTGGAGTTTATGCAGAATAATATCCAGAGGATAGTGTAGATGAATATAAAACTTTTGGTCTTCCTATGAGAGGATTTAGAAAAATGATTTCCAGTTGCTTATAATGCATATAAAAGAAGCTCAGCAAAATTACAGAAACAACAAGAGCAAGAGAAGTTAGGGGAACCTAGGATAGTATTGCAAGAAAAATCTATCAAATAAATTAAAAAAGCCCTATGCATAATTCATCAGCTCCAAATAGAAATTCAGAAGTCAAGCACTGAGTTACTAGAACCAGATAACACTTTGGAGGAACAAAATAGAAGAATCAAAAAGTGGACTCATGAATCAGTGCTCTTGAAGACAAATCTCTAGAGATCAAAATATAAAAGAGACTAGTAGGAAAAAAAACTTATGTTTTGTAAGAATCCCATAACAGAAAGAAGTAAAAAAAAACCCACAGAAAAATAATTGAAAAAATATTAGAGTAGAACTTCCCATGACATTGCAAAAGAATAGAAAATAATCATTGAAGAAGCCCAGAGAACCCTAAACAGAATTGCCCCTAAAATAAAATCACAGGACACATCATAGTTAAACTTACTAAAATCACAGAGCAATTTCAGAAAAAGGAATTCTCATAAAGGTGACTCAATAAGAACAAACTCAACTTTTTCAATGGAAAGTACTGTCTAAAACAAGAAGACAGTGGGTTGATATACACAAATTGTTGAAAGAAAGAAAAAGTTGCCAACCAAAGATCCTATATTTAGTAAAATTATCCCTCAAATACAAGGGAGAAGTAAAAATATTTTCAGAGAAGGGAAAAATAAATTTGTAAAAACAGGACCAGCATTACAAGGAATAATAAAAGGAGTTCACTGGACAGAGAATCAGCAATAATGCTAGATAGCAAGCTAAAATCACCATACATGACATCATTATTAAGAAATCAACCTAGTTAAGCAATAGATATATAGTGAAGCAAAACCATATGATTCAAAATAAGGAACTTCAAATAACATTTTGCAATGAAGAAAACAATAATACAAAAGAGGTAAGAGTACAGATGATAAAAAATTAAATGGAGAAAAAAGAGGTTGCAACAGACAGCAAACTGTCTTAAACTTAGAAAGAAAACAATAACAGCAAAACAAAAAAAATGCTAATATCTTAAAAATAGAAGAGGAAAACCATAAAATTATTTAAAAAGCAAGATTAAAAACCAACAATCAAAGAAAAACAAACTAAAATCAGAATAAAAAATTATGATGAACCAAAAGACTGATTACACTTAAAAATGTATTAACAATGGCAAAAAAAATCATAAATAGTAGTATTGCATGTACATGGATTAAGCTCAATATTTAAGGGACAGAGTCAGACACAATGGTTACATGTTTACAGGAAGCATATCCTAGATATGGTGCTTACAGGAAACATATCAGGTATAAAGACAAAACAAATGAAAAAATAAAGGGTGTGGGGAAAATCAAGCTAATGGCAGCCAAAAAAAGTAGCAGTAGCAATATTAATAATAATAATTTCTGGCAAAATGTACTTCAAGTTAGAAGCCATCATGGCAAAGAATACCACTGCATGCTGATGAAAGCCACAACTGAATGAAAAGTCAGTCATATGTTTTAGCCCACGTAGACTAGAGAAACAAATCTAGGGAGACTCATAAGTGTGTATAAGAAAGAACTCTATATAAAGAGTAGTTGTATATTAAGAAAAAAAATCCCAGTTGATCCTGTCCATATCAAGTCCAGAAGTTCAATATCAGCCCATATGTATGACACCAATCCATAAATTTCTCTTAAGAGTCATGCAAAAACATGCAATGACAATGAATACAGGAAGATCACAGGTCAGTGGGTGGAAAATCTTATGGATCCAGAGGAAGTGGAAGCATCTTATTGCTGGTGTGGGTCTCCACCTGGTTCCTCCAGCACCAAAATGCTGGCTCCATCAGTATAGCTCCGTGTGACTTGTCATCAGAAATATCAGAAAGAGTGTTTGTCCGCCTACAGGGAGAAGCACAGAAAGTCCCAGAATCCATAGGAGAAGGCAATGACCACACAGAGGCTTCATTGGTTATGACCTGATTGAGAGGCTGGACTCCACCTCATTTCTTAAGTTGACAGTAGATTATGTAACTTACAGTCCAATTCGGAACTACTATGCCATTAGAGCGCCTTTAGCAATGAATGCATATATTAAAAAGGAAGACAGGTAAAAGAAACATCTTAACCCGATACTTACAATGATTAGAAGAGCAGTGGAAGAAAATAAAAAATAATAATTGGAGCAGAAATAAATGAATCCGAATTTTAAATTAGAAACAGAAAAAAATGGTTCAAGACAAGAAATGAGTCCTTCAGAAAGACTAGTAAAGTTGATAAATCACTGACAAACTTAACAAAGGAGAAAAATCAAGAAATTTAATGGCAAATAACAGAATTAACTGAAATAAAATATAGTTGCACAATATTATGAAAAATTGAATTCCATCAAATTTGAAAATCTAGAATAAACAGACAAAATAAAAAAAAATTTATTGGGGGCTTGTATAACTCATCCCAATCCATACATACAGCCATTGTATCAAGCACATTTGTGCATTTGTTGCCTTCATCATTCTCAAAACATTTGCTCTCTACTTGAACCCTTGGTATCAGCTTCTCATTTCCCCCCCACTCTTCCAAGCCCCCATTCCCTTCCCACCCCACTCTCTCATGAGCTCTGAATAATTTACAAATTAATATTATTTTGTCATGTCTTGCACTGTTTGATGTCTTCCTTCACCCACTTTTCTGGTGACTGTTCCCCAGGGAAGAGGTTATATGTAGATCCTTGTCATTAGTTCCTCCTTTCTATCCTACCTTCCCTCCACCCTCCTGGTAGGTATCCCCACTCTCACCACTGGTCTTGAAGAGATAATCTGTCCTGGACTCTCTGTGTCTCCAGTTCCTATCTGTATCAGTGTACATACTCTGGTCTAGCCGGATTTGTAAGGTAGAATTGGGATCATGATAGTGTATTGAGAAGGAAGCATTTAGCAACTAGAGGAAAGTTGTATGTTTCATCGTTGGTGCACTGCACCCTGATTGACTCATCTCTTCCTTTTGACTCTTCTGTAAGGAGATGTGCAACTGCCTACCGATGGGTTTTGGGTCCCCATACTGCACTTCCCCCATTCACAATGTTATGATTTTTTGTTCCTTGATGCCTGTGGCAGTCATGTACTTATGTTAATTTCATGATTGAGATGTAGGGGTGGAGTCTAGCCTGTTAATCTGGAGATAGTCATTGAGTAGCCAATGAGGCCTCTGTGTGCGCCTGACTTTCTCCTGATACATCTGGGAAATCTCGCGATATTTCCCTTGTGAAGATGAGAAGCTATCTTCCCCAGTTGTTGGGAATTAGTTTCAGAGACGATGAATCACAGACAAGACAAGATGGCAGTATCTGAGAAGCTGGAGGAGCTGGCGGAGAGACCACATGGCTTTTGCCCTGATGGAGCCAGACCTCTGAAGCTGGGACAGCCACATGGAGACCTCTGCCAGCGATGAGTTGCTTCTGCCACCACGGTATGCTGTTGATGGACCCTGAGCCCTGGAAGTGAGGAGCCATGTGGAGATCCCTGCCAGCGCCGGGATTCTGCATCCACTGACCTGTGACTTTGTGAGTCAGAAGGTGACTTTATAGACTGACTTTGGGTTAATATCGTACTTATGACTTTGAACTGGACTGGGCTCAATGTCCTGTTCCTCTTGTATATAAACCTTTTCCTTATATCTATATGCGTGTCTAAGAAATTTGTTCCTCTAGCCTACCCGGACTAGCACAATGCCTGATACCTGATCCCTGCAACACCTCATGATCACACAGGCTGGTGTGCTTCTTCCATGTGGACTTTGTTGCTTCTGAGCTAGATGGCCGCTTGTTTGCTTTCAAGTCTTTAAAACCCATGACACTGTATCTTTTGATATCCTGACACCATCAGCTTTTTTCTATCACATTTGCTTATGCACACATTTGTCTTCAGCAATCATGTCAGGAAGGTGAGCATCATGGAATGCCAGTTTAATAGAATAAAGTGTTCTTCATGCCTGTATTTAGACCTCTATAGATGGCATTTGCCTCCTGGTTCTTTCCTCTATTTCCTTTTACTTTTCTCCTTTCCCACCATCATGTGCAGTCTTCACTCAGGTTTAGTATGTCCTACCTGCTACATTGTCTCCAACTAAGCCCCACTTGGCATCCTACACCCTTCTCTCCATTTATTTTACTTCACTTGTTGTTCCCTTGTTCCTGGATTGGTTCAAACTCCCTCCCACCTTTCTTTCTCCCACTTCCTCTTCTCCTGCATTGCCCCCCACACGACAGAATCATTGGTCTCATTGTTTTCATCTTTGAATTATTTATTCTTCCCTATCTTATCTAGACAAACATCTACACTGAAAAACACAAAACCCAGGCAAAGCCAAACAAGACAATGACAGAAATCAAGACCAACAAAGCAATAACAACAAACAAACAAACAAATACCAAAACAAAGCCAAAACAATAAAAACAACAACATTTTTTGTCAGAAAACTGCTGACAAAAATGGAAAAGTCTGTAACTAGGTCAAGGTCTGTTTTTTGGTTTTATGAATGTTTTCCAGTTGAGTGTGATAGGGTGCAACACTTTGTCTTCAAAGTCTAATTTTTGGTATTTCCCAGGATTTCCTCCCCTTGCTGCTCTGCTGCATGCTCTTAGTGTTTTGTCCCAGCGTGGTGGTATAAGATTGTGCGAAATTCCCACACTGTGTTTCCAGTGTTGTCCCTTGCAGCACTGTGATTTAGGGAGGGACATCGTGTCTTGTGGTAGTGCTGGTTCCTGAGTCTTTTTTACAGTTTCTTAGTCTCTGCAAATTCTTGGATGCCATTATAACTGTGTAATTTTGGTCTCTTTCATCTGGATCATGTGTCTTTGTCTTTTTTTCTTTCCTAACTTTGTCTTATTTAGGCCTTAGTAAATATTCTTCTCAAATTGTATTTGAGAGTTGAGGTTTCTTTTGCTCCATAAAACATAAATAAAAAACAACAACTTCAGCAATCCTACCTTATGAGCAAAGCAAAACAACACATTTTTAAGTAAAAGTAAAGTCACCAGCATAGATGTTAATATTTCAACACAAAATTTTGGGGGACACAATTAAGTTCATAACAAATTCCTTCTTTAAATCCAGCTCAATTATCACTTCTGTCTATGTGGGTTTTCAGGCACTTAATAGTCTCTGCATTGTATTCTATTATTTAGATACACACTGAGGAAAATTTTAAACTTTGCTACCAAATTATATCAACTTCTATTAAAAAAAATTGAAAACCTCCAAAAATATAAAGCGATTGTTTCTTGACATATCTGTCATCTTGGTCTATGTATTTCTGGAGGGAATGTTTCACATTATACTTGCCTTCTTCCATTCACATCAGATGAAAATGACAGTCAGGCCTTCTTGAGAGACTCAAATTGTGTTTCTTTGAAATGTCCTTTGAGTTTGGAGAACAAAACTAAAGATCAGTACTGTATAGTGGATGGCATAAAGTTTCCCAATGAAATTCTTGGAAGACTGTCCTTGCTACCCCAAAATAATGAGCAGGTAGTTGATCCTGAAGAAAACAATTCTTGGCCCTATCCTCACCATTGAAGTTTTCAATTTTCTTAAAACACCTTAACAATAAATCTCAGAGTTTGTGTGCCTTTTGAGGAAATTTCTCATGATCAACCTTTTGGATTTGCTAAACCAGTCTCCAATCTTCTGAGGTGACCTTACTTACCACCTTGAGTTTAGCTGGCTCAACAGATCCCATCAAAAGTCATTGCTTTGTTTGTGACAGGTTGCTAGATTAGGAGTAAAGAGGGTTATCTCCACCGAATGCCTGAGTTGAACAAAAATTGGCTGTCCAGGTCACATACAGGGGTTGGAAAGCAATCTGGCACACTAATTAGACACCTATGGGAAAATCCAGACTGAGCATGCTCAAACCACTTGGCTTAGGTGGAAGTCAGTGGGCACACCCCTCTTAAGCACCGGCATATGCCATCACCCAGGTGTGCCTAAACTCAATCAATAAGACCGGTCAATACCTTCAACCATGTCTCTCCAGTCAGAGGCGATAAAAAGCAGGCTGCAGGGCCATTTCTTTCTCTCTTGTTCAGGTGTGCTTAGCAAGGAGGGTCAGAATTTCTCCAGAGTGTGCAGCTGTAAACACATGAGGGTCCTCTTGGGACCTGCATGCTCTTGCCTTTGGGGATTTCCCGATCTTGGTTCTGCATGAGTGGTTTTATGCTCCTGTTCTGGTATTCCTTTCTTGTGGTTTTTCTTTTCTCACATGATTTTTCATGTTTCCCTGAAATAGCATGTGTTTTTTGAGATTGTAATACCTGAAACTCTCCTTTTCTTCATAACAATCACTTGAATGCTTCTGCTGCATGAATTCTTTCAGAGTTGTGAAGCAAGAACTGAGGTAAACTGTGCCAGAAACCTAACATTTAGACTTAAAATTTTTTATGGCATCCTGATGTATTAGTGGGAAATTTATCTACACCTCTACAAAAATTCTGGAGACAGGTTTAGACTAATTTTGTTTGCAATAAACTATGATTGAAAAAAAAAAACTATGGTTGTCTGAATTGGAACCCTAATAGCAATATTGTTAGAGCCACCCTTATGTATGTGCATTTCCAGGTGTATTCCTCCCTCTTCTTATTCCAGGAAGACAGAGGGTTACCTTCTCCAGATGTCCCTGACCTTTTGATCCATTTCCCTCCAAAGAATTGAGAGTCATTGGCCCAGCCATGGTAGAAAACTATCTTGTAGACACTGCATCTTCTTTGGTCAAGTATTTATGTCAATGAGAAAGTACATTTCTGAAGGAGGAATGGGTCAGTCTCCATGGAGTGGAGACAACTCAGGTTGGTAGAATGTAGGATCCTGCTTCTACTTTCCCAAGTGTATAACACCTTAAGTGGAGCAATATTCATGGTTGGTTTTGGACGTGGGGGAACTTCTGATATATTTGGGGTCTATCTTGCCCTTATTTGGTCAGGTTGGATCTTTCCTGAAAATCTCCTTGGGAAATGTAAACTACCATGGTGCTAGTGGGTGTGATTTTTACTAAAATGGGCAGTGAAGTTTTTCTGGGTTATTCCTCCCCCTTTCTCCCCAATCGTGAATGCTAACATAGAAGAGGGCTCTCTAATTGCAGGGCCCTTGAATTAGTAATTTTTATTGATGATTATCAGCCAAATTATACTTGATGACTCCCTTATTCTTAGGGTGCTTTTCCAGTGGAATTTCCCAACGTTCCTATTCTTCCCCTAACATTCCTCCCCAAGGGGAGATGAACCTTACTTTCTTTTGAGGTAATGGGTGATGAACATTAAATTCTTTTGTCTAGCTACTTCCTATCCCATCCTGACTTTAAGCAAACTGGATTCCACCATTGATCAGGCATGCCACTGACTGAAGGGAAAAGCTTGTTTGATTAAGTGAGGTGCAAACATTAGTAGAAAAACTATAGCTTTAGGTGGTCCTAATATGTGGAGAAACCAGTTTATAAATGGTAAAGTCTTTTTAAATACAATTCCAGATATTATTTGGAACAATAGCTTAGTTGTATTTGTGAAGCAATTTTGTAAAGAAATTTCGCTTAACAAAGGGACTGGGATTTCACGGATTTGGAAAAAATGATGAGATACAGGAACTTCCTCCCAGCTGCACAGCAGGGGTCAGATGTTGTAATGTTTTCTTGGGTTTCCCTCAGTGTCTATGATAGAACAGGAGAAGGAGGACAAAAGGCTGCAAAAATATTGAAGCAGAAAACAAGTTGCTCCTGTGTCAATAAGAAATTTAACTGATTTACTGACTGCGTCTATAATAACTCAAGGTTTCTCAAAAGATAGGAGATGACATAGTGGAGAAGGAGTTTTCAACTCCTTTCATGTCTGGGACTCCTCTGCCACTGGATGCTGTGATGTCTTCCACATTCTCATGAAAATGAGAGGTGTTCACACACCCAGTGACAAGCTTATTTGCACTTGGGGCATGGTATTTGGAGCACACCGGTATGCTTCTTTAGGACAGCTAATTTTCCTGGATCACTGCTCAAACTTTGCATTGGAAGTGCCCTGTCTTGTTTCACTGGCAGCACTCCATGTTTCTTCTCATATTCCCAGAGGCAGCTTGCTTAATTTGTGCAGCAAGATCAGCCACAAGCATTTGTGTCTTTTTGTTATTCCCATCCATTATCTCTATGTCCCAATTATTGTCCGCAGTGGTTACCACTTGTAAGAGCAAGGAAACAAAGGCCTGGTGTCCCAATGCCATTTTCTGAAAATTCTTGTAGATATCAGGTGCTGATTGAATAAAAAAATGAGTATTTACAACTACAGTCGCATTAGAGAATCAGGATTCAAGTTCAAATCCTTCTGCACTGTTTCTACTAGTTTGCTCCTAAACAGCAGGATTTTCATGCATGAGGTCAACAAGATGGTGAAAGTTCACTGGTGTTCTTTGCATTGCCTTCATTCCATCTATTAATCAAGTGAGCATGTAATTCCTTAGGGTGGCTCCCAGTACTCCTTATGCTATCTCTACTTTTAATCTTGAATCCCCATTCAAGATTGCTTACTTTGTGCAGCAAGATCTGCCACAAGCATTTGTGTCTTTTTGTATCTTGTTATTGTTTGATTTCCAGGGGAAAAGGTAGACTGATGCCTACCCTGCAGCAATAAGACAATGTCTTTCATCAGGGGTACAACAGTGAGAAAACAAAGCCAAATGTCTCCCCAGGTTACATCAAAGGCCAAGGTTATATGCTTGAGTTCTCTAATGAAGGTACAATGACCAATTGAGATGCTTCTCAACTTTTCTTTGACATCTTAAGGCAGGGGTGCTCAATACATTGATCATTATCTACTAGTTGATTGCAAATGTAGTGTGGGTGGATCACATGGCATTAAAAAAATAGACAGAAGCCTATCATCAATCTCTTCACTTAATTGATATACAGCACAGCCAATCAGATGCAATCTCCGTGCTAACAACTGTGCTAAGTTCAGCAAAACTGACAAACTAATTCCAATGTTTTTAAGACTTTTCTTTGCTCATGCTGGTCGCTCCATTCATGTGATATCCTTTTCAGGAAGATACTGAGGTTGATTGACTTGCATCAAAGATTGCAACACTGTTTCACCTGAACTCTTCTGGACTGGACTTGCATCAAAGATGGCAACACTGTTTCACCTGAACTCTTCTGGACTGGAAGATGACATTTTGACATTATAATCTGACATTCAACTGAAGTCCAGAGTGCATGAACAGTTCTGGAACTTACTTGCAGAGGGAAAGTACCCAAACATGAGAAAATGTGCTACCCTCTTGACTACATTATTTGGCTCTACTTATTTATGTGAGGTAGCCTTTTCCCACATAAAGATCATTAAGTTCAAGTACCATTCCATCATGACTGATGATCATTTGGAAGTGTGCTTGAGGCTGGCTGTCAGCAGTTACTGTCCGGATTATGCATCCCTGACTCATTCCATTCAGTGCAGGTCATCAGAGTAAACTCAGGTAATGACAAAAAATGTACACAGTTAAATGTGTTATGCAATATGGACTCATGCAGTTATGCAAGGTACATCAACATGCATTGTACATATAAGGGATTCTCAATGCATTTATGAATAAATGTAATATATGTTTTGCATTTTTGTACTTGATAATTTTGAATTGATCATTTTATACGTAACTTGCATACTGAAAAAATGTGAGCACCCCCACCTTAAGATCTGCCATAGTGCACATGTAATTTCATAGGCCTCCCTCCTATCTTAGACAATGATAGTAAGTCTGCAGGGGTGAGGCACGTGGAGTTGTATGTACTCTAGTAGGGTTGGACTGGTGGGAGATAGGGATTTCCGTCATTCAGAGCAGGGATCTCAATTTCCTGGTTTATTCAAGTAGGTGCTACCCCATCTTGCCTCCTTTCAATCCCTTTTTATATTTGGGGTGCTCTCTTAACTACATGTAAGTCTGGACATATAAAACCTCTGTCCACTTTCCTTCTCTTTTGAAAACAAATCTAGTTGTAAATGATATTATAGCTGAAACTGCTATTAACTGGCCAGTTTTACTTGTCCCCTCGTTGATACTCAGGCCAAGTGATATTAAGGAACACCAGTTTCTTTTGACAGAGGCTGTCAAAACCCAGTAGCTTTCAGTTTTTCAACAAATATCCTAATGGGG
The DNA here is from genome assembly GCA_004026705.1 of Nesogale talazaci. Taxonomy (NCBI): domain Eukaryota; kingdom Metazoa; phylum Chordata; class Mammalia; order Afrosoricida; family Tenrecidae; genus Nesogale; species Nesogale talazaci. Next base: position 52,928 of record PVJH01008848.1, on the reverse strand, counting down.
AATTGGTAGGTATGAAAATTCTTTGTTCTATGATTTCTTTGGGGGGGGGCAGGAAGGAAGGGGGCTTGGCTTTGGAGATAGTAGTTCCTGACCAGGACCCAATGTAAATGAGAGAGATGGGACATCTGCAGGCTGCCTGCTGCATTCAGCGCCATGAGGGCTCTGTGCTCAGGAATCTGCTCTGTGCTCAGGCATTCTCCCCGCAAGGAAATTCCCAGTGCCCTGCCAAGAATTGTGCACTCTTTCCTTGTCAACTTCTTCCCTCGCTGCCTTCCATTCTGCAAAGTCCATGTACTAACCTCTCTGGGGCACTGTTAGAATACCGAGCACGATTTACTTGGAAATGGGTTTTGATACCACAAAACCATCAAAAAGAAACATGTGGCCAGAGGGCTCAAGGTAGGGAGTCTGAACAGTTGGCCAATGTCTGTGTTATGTGTTCCGTTTTATATAGTTGTGTCTTGTGAGTGAGCCTCGTCTTAGAAATTTGAATAGAAAGACAGATGGCGCCCAAGAGCCACGAGAAAAGGTGAATGATAATTCCTTAAGGGAAGTACAGAGACAAAGCAGATAAGACAGGGCATTCATCAGTTTGTCTGTGCCAGCACTAGAAGGAAGTGCAAACGAAATGCAGCAGCAAAGAGTAAATCACAAAGTTCCGTGTAGCAGAGACCAAGCATCCTTAGGAAATCATGCCTTTCTCTGGAAAGATGGCAGTTGCCATCGGAATACTTTTAAAAGTCCTTCAAAACCAGAAACTTCAGATCCAGATGTTTTCCTTTCCTCACTATTTCACTGTCAAGTACAGTACCTGGAAGAAAGTAGGGGTCCCCCAAATAGCTTTATATTGTGAATGAATGAATGAAAGAGAGAGAGAGAGAGAGAGAGAGAAAGAGAGAGACTAGCAATGTGATGTGGGATCTACATGTAGCCTCTTCTCTGGGACATGGACAACAGGGAAGCAAGGGTTGGGACACACTGGACAGTGTACATATGAAAATAATAACAATTTGTAAATTACTAAGGGTTCAAGGGGGAGGGAGGAGGAGGGGAAATATAGGGAGTTGATACTGGGGGCCTGGAGGGAGGGAGGATGTTTTGAGAGTGATGATGGCAATAAGTATATAAATGTGGCCTGCATACAATTGATGTTTGTATGGATTGTTATGGGAGTTGTATGAACCCTCAATAAAATGATTCATTAAAAAAGCAAAAACAAAACAAAAGGTTGAATACTCTTTCTGTGAAAGAATGATTATATCGCTTTCACTTTTGTTTTGCTCTTATAATAGGCCAGGAGGGGACTGAGAAGTGACCTTGATAATGAACTATGTTTGTCCATGTCCATTAAATCTCTGGTAGCTCGGTGCTGCTGAGGCTCATTACAGTCTTTTCTCTTTGTTTTCTGAATAAAACCTACAGTTTTGCAACTAAATTGCTGAGTCATTTCTTTGTGATATTTGATCAAATTCAATTGTTGCAATAAAAGTCTATTTGCTGTCAGCAGAATTTTTCATTCTCGTTACTGTAAGTGTTGCTAGTTGGTTGTGCTAAACTCGCAATTTAGAAAAAAGCTGGACTTTGCCTACAAATACTTGCATGTCCATTCGTCCATTCTCTCCCTGATTCTTTTGTTTCTTTATTTTTAGAGAGTCTCTAACAGGTCATTTAAACCATGTTCATTTATGTAGGGCCATTTTCAACACTTCTAGATAATTCAAACTATCAAATTGTGGCAGTCATGTGCTTAGTTAATTTTATGACTAAAATGTAGGGGTGGAGTCTAGCCTGTTAATCCGGAGCTAGCCATTGAGTAGCCAATGAGGCCTCTGTGTGGGCATGGCTTTGTCCTGATATGTCTGAGAAATTTTGTGATATTTCCCTCGTGTAGACAAGAAGCTATCTCCCCAGTTGTTGGGAGTTAGTCTCAGAGATGATGAATCATGGACAAAACAAGATGGTAGCATCCCAGAAGCTGGAGGAGCTGGCGGAGGGACCACACGGCTTTGCCCTGATGGAGCCAGACCTCTGAAGCTGGGGCAGTCACATGGAGACCTCTACCAGCGATGAGTTGCTTCTGCCACCACAGGATGCTGTTGATGGACCCTGAGCCCTGGAAGCGAGGAACCATATGGAGATCCCTGCTAGCGCCGGGAGTCTGCACCCACTGACCTGTGACTTTGTGAGCTGGAAGGAGACTTTATAGACTGTTTTCGGGCATATGGGATAATATCGGACTTATGACTTTAAACTGGACTGGGCTCAATATCCTGTTCCTCTTGTAAATAAACCCTTTCCCTATATCTATATGAGTGTCTATGAAATTTGTTCCTCTAGTCTACCCGGACTAACACACAAATTAAGAAAATGATAATAAAAATAACTTTTTAACAGTGATTCCAACTTTCTTCTGTTGTAGGATTAGTCTAGGTAAATGATGCTCTAATCATATTTGATTAAATGCAAACTTCTAGTTAATTAAAAATGGTACTAGAAACACTCCTTTTCTAGCATTTCATAATCTATAAACTTTTATGTCTAATCTTCCTTTAGTTTTTTAATATATCTAAGCTAAAATGCTGGTATTGCCTCCAATATTCTGTTTGTGTGTCTATTATGTGTATAACATTATTGCTATTTTAATGTTTTTGGTAATATATGTTTGAAAAATAATGTACTGTCACAATTTATATAGGTGGGTATATTGTGATTTGATTCATGTGTCCAAGTATTAAAAATATCTGGCAGTGACTTCAATGAGACAAAGTGGTCTTCTTTTAAAATTTGTAGCTCCTGGGATTCTTGTTGAGGTACAAACATGCCCATGTGCATGCGTGCACACACACACACACACACACACCACACACTGTCTATATGTAAGAATTGATTATGTTAGCTTTTAGTATTTACTCAAACTAGTGTCTAGGAGCCACAGGCAGTTGGCAGATATTGCAATCAGTTGAGGGAGGGAGAGAATAACATTTTGATGGACAGGGCTAGCTTTATAGGTGTATAACTTGGGTATTTGAAGAACTCTTGCTTGATTTAATTCTCATAGTGAAGTTCTTAGTGCTTTTAAATAAGGGGCCTGCATGTTCATTCTGACTGGGTTCCTACCTTATCAGAAAAAGCCAGTTTCTGATACATACATCATGGGTTCAATAGGCGCAGTTGAACAGCGATAATTATTTATCATTATAACAAGGTTAAAGAGCGCATGAGAGAGAGAGAGAGAAATAATAAGAGTAAGTTATATATCACATCATGGTAACATGCGCACCTCTGCCTATTAGGCCGTCCATATGGAGACAGTGAGTGAGGGAGGGGATTACATGAGGGAAAGGAGCCCAGAGCTTCTGGTGCTGAGGGGCAGGAGAGGCAGGAGAGAGAAGGCCTCTATCCTATGTCCAATCCTTATATATGCTCTGGAGCCATGCCAGGCCCCCAATTACAGGCAAGGACATATGTCACAGGAAGGGGTTGTGCCATATGCACATGTTATAGGAAAGGGAGCTATCGGGGTCCCATGTGACAAGAGCAGACTCCAGACTTCTGGATGTGGCTACACTAGAGATCATTAACAGCAGCATGTGAATCCGCCCACAGGCTTCAATGGAAACCAACCACCATTTGACAGCAGGGGAGTCAGCTCACACAAAGGTCTCACATAAATGGGAACTTTAGGAAGCATAGCCAACTTAATGTCCACACCAAATGCTGGTAAATAGTTTGCTTAATATTTGGGGGTTTATAATTGTGGTAAAGTCCTGTGTTCTTCCCAAACTACCTATCACCTTAAGAGCTAAATGTGTTGAATGTGTTGTAGGGCTAGAGGAGAAAAGACCCTATATGACTGTCTTTGAGATGGTATGAAATGGAGAATTGGTAGAAGCTCCCTGAAAGTTGTCCTTGTCCTAGGATTTTTGCTAGCAAATTGTGGAGCCCCCACTTCTGCAGAGCCTGAGCAGAAGCAGCTGCCAGCACCCCACTCATCCAGACTTCAAAACGCACACGCAGGATGCTCATGCAAAGAATTTTTTTGTGAAGGGTTGTTGATGTAGTTCAAGAAATACTTCTTTTACCTTCTATCACATTTATTTTGTGAATGAATGCCATATGAATTATGCCTTTAAGTTGGTGGAGCAGATTTCTTTGCCAATGCTGCTAATAACACACAAAAAAGAGACTTTGTCTCTTTCCCTGCATGGTAGATGCCGAAGATGATGCACAGAGCTTGAGAGGCTAATCTTTTGCAGATTTTTTATTTATATTATCATCTGATGGACTGTGGTTACTAGCATGTCTTCACAATGTTGGAAGCTCTGCCACCAGTATTTCGAATACTAGAAGGTTTACCCCTGGCCAACAAGTTTTGCTGAATTTTCCAGATGAGAAAGAAATGGCTGGTGATGTATCTGAAAATTAGCCAGTGAAAAAACTTATGAATCATGATAGGATATTATACCATAAAATGCTGGAAGATGAACTTCTGAGTCCGGAAATCACCCAGTATGCTCAGTGACTGCAAACATAGACTCCGACATACCAGTGCCCATGAGGATGGCACAAGAGTGAGCAGCATGGTATTCTGTAGTATATGACTCTCTAGAGTCAGAGCTGACCCAACAATAAGCGTTAACCCCACAAGAACAAGACCAGACACATTGAAATTGCACTACTATCACCATGAACTTCCCTCAGTGCATTTTCTGAGAACACTCCTGAATATTTAGCAGGTTGATGCTTTTGAGTCTTGTCCTTAACAAACCAGAATAACATTTAGACCTCATCTGTTTATGCGGAGATTCGTATTTTCATTTGTTCATTCATCATCCCTGTACTGTTTATGCTTGATTCTTACTTTATTCCTTCCTGGAAATAGAGGATGGTTTCCCTAGACAAAAACTATAATGTCGAGGCTTCTGATAGGTGGAGCTGAAAGATTTTAGTTATTCTCTAGTCTTCTGGAAAAAGGAAGAACTTTATTCAAAATTATGTGTTGAATAATGTTCACTTGAAATATATCCTTTGAGGCTATTTTCACCTAAAGAAGTCATCCAACAGTTCAGAACTACTGCGCTCCCTCTTACAAACAAGAGTCTGATTTCTCTATTTGCCAGATAATTTTTATTACAAAGATAGTGCCTTTATGATTATGCTCACTGAGTACTGGTTACCTTCCTCTGGAGTGAGGATCTTATTTCAGGCAGCTCTGCAGCTTTGTTTAGAAGTCAACGGGTTCTTCATGACACACTCCTTTGGAGGAATAATATTTCTCAATAATAATTTTACCATAAAAGCATTTCCTCATTCTACTTTTTCCTTTGGGAATCATGATATTTAATTATTTTTGTTGAGTTTATGGTCAGTCATTGTAGCTTGGAAGTCTGTTGATTTGCTGAACAAATATCTCCAAATAAAGATGAAAAGCTTAGACAGTTTGTTTCTCTGTGACTGTATGTGGACATTGGTGAGTTGAATTAAGGGTTAATATATTTTTCCTTATTTAAAGTTCCATTAATTCAAGGTATAATGCAAGTAAAATAGGAAAGCAATTAATTTTGAATTTTTAGAGCCTCATTTAAAAAGTAATTAAAATAACAAGGCAAGGTAGAATGGAAAAATGTTGAGGTAATTGTTAAACAAAATAGACTTTGCTATAGAAATATACATATAAAGCTTATTTATTTTCAAGAAAAGTACTTAGTAATCCACAGGCTTCTGCTTATTCTCATTTTGATTTTCTGATACAAAAACTGAGGATCAGGCAGAATATTTTTTCATTTAGTTTATTCTGTCTTCCTAGAAAGTATGCTGCCCGATGCTTCCATTGAATGGTGGAGTTTATATTAGAGTGCTATGATATGTAAATTCTGTACAGAAGCAAAATGTAAGGAAAAGTGGAAGAACCCATAATTCATTACACAAGTTTGAAACAATGGTTGTGTATTTTTAGAACCTTTTCTATGAGTGTAGATTAATCATTGCCTGTCTTTCCATGTGACCATCTGTTTCCTCTCTATCTTTCTTGCTGTCTTATCTATCTTAATCCCCTCCTCACATTGTTATGTACCGACACAGTAATTGTACTACTTTTAAAACCATTGCTATTTGCATGCACTTTGCTGGATAGCATTCAGATAAAAAGGGCTTTGGGGTCCCCAGGATCATTACCTCTCTATTAATTGCTAACCCCCCCTGCCCCGCCCCTTGAATCTGACTCCCACTAGAGACAACCAGTCCATCATCTCCCCATCTACTACTCGATGCAGGGAGAAGGAAAAATATCTCCTCCTTGAAGACTTTGCACTCTGAAGAAAAAGAGTTGTTTACTTGATTCTGAGACATTTCTAGAATAGAGTCAATCACTCAGCTTGAGTGGAGTTGCTGTGATCCTTTCTTCCCAGACAATTTGCGTCTTGTCCTGCCCCTGAATTGCAGAATGTTCCAAAGTACTCTCTAGCACCCCATGAAGAAAAGCTTTTGATGCAATTGCAGGTTTTTTGTCCCACTGCAATTGCCTATCTCTACCTGTGGCTTAGAGTAGTAGCTCTTTTCCTCATTTGAGCAAGAAGCTTCCCCTTCTGCTACTTCAAGTTTCTATTATTATTATTTTTTCTAATAAGAGATTGCCTTCAATCACTGCAGCCAAGAGAAAGAGAGGAGAAAGATTGAGAAATAGTTTCTTTTGACGCTATTTGCCCCCTCCCCCCCAGAAATCTTCTATTCCTTCCTGTCCATCTGTCTGTATTCTCCTTTCTGCCTTCCAGAAATTATTACTCTGTAAAGCCTTGAGGAGAGGACTTAGAGGTTCAAGTATTTATACAACTCAAAGAATTGTCAAAACACATATAAAGAAGCTAACCAATCTCAATCAATATCAAGTGAGCATTGACAACATTGTCTATAAAAAGAAAATTGATTTCAATTGTTTGCCAAAGCATAAATCTATGAGACATTTATAAGCCATCTCTTCAGACATCTTGTACTTCAATTCATTCACCAACATGAATATATATTTTTTAAAATGTACCCCCTCATGGGAAATTATGGAAAATGTAGAATGGCACATTTTAGCTATTGAATATTAATGCAACCTGCCCTTATTACTAGTAGAAGAATCAAATCCCTGTTTGTGAATATATTAGAAAGTGGAATCAGCCTGTCTCATATGCACCAGTAATGTTTTTCACTGTGACATTTAATTCTCATTTTAGGACTTAGAATTATAATGGGACTGGTAGAAGCAGAACTAGGCACTTTGTAAGTTAGCATACTTCTTCTTAGCCTCATGAGAATGGATGGCCGTGCTCAAATTTGAGAGAAATTAGTTCAGAGTCCTCAACTCCCTGTGGGACAATATTCCATTGTAGGATGCAACTCCCAGTCAAAATGTTGAATTAAGCTGATGATAATAATGAACTGTTTATCCCACGCATGTTCTGGTATTGTAGTGGCTTACTGTTTGAACTGCTAACCACAAAGTCAGCAATTAGAATCCATTGCAACCTCCATGGAAGAAAAATGAGGCTTTCTGTTCCTAGAAAGATTTACAGTCTCAGAAACAGAGAGGGATAGTTTTATGGCAGTGAGACCTCATACATTAGCTGCAAACAATGTCCCATATAATCATTGAGAGGAAAATGGTGGTTCAGTGGTAGAATGCTCCTTTTCTACTTGGGAGACCCAGCGCTGACTCTGGTCAGTGCAGCTCCTGAGCAGCACTCAGCCACCTGGCAGCGCAGGGTTGCTTATGACTTGAGTAGAATTCAGCGGAGCTTTCGGCCTAAGACAGTTTAGAAAGAAACTCCTGGTGATCTTCCAAAATCAGCAGGTGAAACTTTATGGATTGCAGTGGTTTGATCTGCAATTGACCATGCGGATGGCACAAACCTGTAATCTATTGTACATGGGTCACTAGTAATGGCATCTGATTTGATCGCAGCTAACATGGCTACTGATTTAGAAATTAGAAAATTCTGAACCTAGTTGTCAGTTTAGAAATTAAAAAACTGGTTAATTGACTTTGGGCCTCCTATATTTTGTGCGTGTGTGTTTATGAACAATGCAAATAGTCCAAGTTTACCTTACAGCACCGCCAGGTGCTTTTCCATAGGCAAAAGGGCTTCAAAAAGTTTGTGAAAAAAATGTCATTATCTTTTAGCTCTTTTTTCCATGAACTTTTTGAAGCAGTCTGTGTGTATGCTTATATGTACATACATATTTATCATACTCTATATGTATGTATATACACACATTTACATTCGTACATATACGCGGAGAGGGAGTGAGGCAGAGACACAGCATAGAGAGATTTGTTTCAAGGAGTTGGTACACACAAGTCTGAGACGCTGACAAATCCACATCGCTAGCTAGGTTGCAATTTAGAGATGTATGTAATCTTGTATTTCATGATTTGTATGCCAGGTAACAAGAATCATGCAGAGTAAAGACTGAAATGAGAGTTCTGTCAAAATATCTATTTATAGTCTATATGCAGAATTCATCCTAGGGTAATTCCCCTTTCAATGGATTGATTTTTTTTGTGCTTTGGAACAACAACTAGATGTGTGCTTTGTCAAACCATTGGATATCATAACCTAACCAAGCTGACATGAAAAATTAACCATCACAAGAACTGGCAATAAAGACTTTATTGGTGACCTTGGTGCCATTTCAATACAAAGTCCTGCAGATTTTTATGGAAAATGAAGCAAGAGAGACAGAGAGCATAAGCAGTTCTTCCAACATGTTTGAGAGAGTTAAGGGAAGGTGATAGAATGATAGGAGGCAAGGAGAACAAGGTAGGGGAACAGGCATGATGCATTTCCCCCTTTTTATCTGAATTATGTTTATAAATACAGTATAAGTATTATGAATATCATAAGTATAATATAAATTGACATGTATAATTTCTTTTATTCCACCAAATGTGTTATATTAAAATACACAAATACACAAATTTTTTGGAAGTTTGGAAGCAATTTTCATTCTACTTTCAATGGGTGCACTTCACCTAAAAGACACAGACTGCCAGCAAGCATTTCATCATTGTATATCAATTCAGCCCATCTGTATTGAGCATGGAGAATTGGTCAAGGTCTCAAGGTGATCTGCTCTGTTAGGTGATACAGGGTGCCTAGCTCCTGGTCTCCAGCCTTATAAATGCTTCAACAGCTGTAGAACAGATAGCAAAGTGAAAGTGAATGGAGAGGGGATTGTTTAGGTCAAATCTAACCCCAAAGGAGAAAACCAATTCAAAACATATGACCTGCTCACAGAGAAAAAAGAACATTGTCTTTGAATAGCATTAATTTAACACAGAGGTCAAGTTTTTCATATCAAACTAAATTTCTTCCTTTCCTTTTCATTGGAAAAGACAGACTTTTGCAAAAAAAAAAAAAAAGAAAAAAAAGAAAAATGTTTTCCTTTAAAACGTCCTTTGAATATGAAAAATTAAGCTTGGAATAAAAGTAAGAAAAAAAAGAAATAAAAGTGAGCAATTCTGGAAGCTTAATTTGATTTTGCAACTGTTTATTTACATTTGTAAGGGACTTTTTTATTGAAAAAGCTCTGTTATTTTATTAATGTTCTAGAAATAAGAAAGAAAAGCATCTCTAATGTTATCGACAAAAGTGTCATATTTTTGTATTGTTTTATTTCTGTATGTTTCCACATTCCTACATATTAAAGTTATAGCAAGCATATGGTTTCCTCCTTGGCTTTTTCAATTGACATAAATAATATTCTGAGTTCTACATAGTGTTTTTTAAGTATTCATTTAAGTGGCTACATAATATTCCATGGAATGAAAGTGCCATAAATTAATGTATCTATTGTAGGCCATTAGATTTGCACATAATTTATTTAATTTATCACTACTATAAATTAGAACACATCTTCAAAAATGAGATTACTAAATTTTGGGGAATGAAAATACCAATTCTTTACATGTGCTTTCATGTTTTTAAAAAATAATTATACTGATCATGATGTCACTAACACATTTTTCTAAAGTGGGTGGAGTCTAAAGCAGTAGAACAAGGTCAGGCTGGATAGATATTTTTATGCAAGAAGGAGTAGAAGGGCAATGCCACCCGTCCAGGAATTTTACTAATAGTAAACTCTCTTTCAATTGATTGGCTGCTAATAGCAGATTTCATCATGGAATTATGTTATATCAACATTGGAGAATGAATACATCTTAACTGACAAACCACTGAGAATTAGAGTCCAACTAAGTTGACACACAATCTTAACAATTATAGTTTACCCCTTGTCAACTGTACACATCTCCCCAAGCCATTCATAATTCTAAAAAAAACCCCAAAGACATATTTGAGCATAACAGAATAAACTAATATGAATACAACCAATTATGCATTGGCTTCATTTGTAAATGAACAAAAGAAAAATATTTGATGCACATGTACAAGGAATAAATACTCATAATGATTACAGTGCTTATTTCTGCAACTGGACATTTAGAATTCTCTTCTGTCACCTATTCTGTATTCCTTTTGTCATCAGCAAGAACCTTAACCGGCCAAGATATTTTTCCTGATGGAGTGACTAAATCATCATCTCTGAAGGGTCTGAGTCATTAGTGTAGCTCACATAAAATCGAAATCATAGCAGTCTTTGTAGATTCTGAGACTTCTTTTAGAAAAAAATTCCCTCACTGTTGTAAAAGATGTGTCCTCCAGGGACTCCATGTGTGGGTCTGTAGGTTTAACCTGATGTAGTCACTCTAACATGATGATTTCTATAGACCTTTGGGTGTCTATTTCTCCAATTATGCCATGGTGAGTCTGGCACTTCAACTTGATTTTTCAGTGTCGGCCACCACAAAATTCATGCTTAGTGAGACAATCAAATGAGTGACTAGATCTTTTCCTTACCTCTAAATGAAGAATCTGTGCTCAGTGGGGCCATGTTAAACTCAGACTCTTACAAATTTATTTTTCTTACATGATTATCCCACACTCTTACTAGCCACCTCACATATTTTCTCTAGGTTTCTATTTGTACATGTTGCAAAAATCCAGCCATCTTTTGGAATGTAGAGTACCTCTTCCTGTGTCACAATTTGTACTCCTTCTTCTGGGGCTTGCTGAGATTTAAATCTGATATAATTTTAGAAGTTCTAATAATTGTCAGGTATATTTCCTGGGAACATTCCACAATATCTTATAAGAGATCTTCCTTATGCCATGCCCCAGACAACTCTTTAGGTGCTGCTAGAGGTGAAAGTTCAGACAATGACTCATAAGAGAAACTATGGTTAATCACTTTAGGGTTTTGAGTGCTGGTTTTATGGGCAGAAGTAATTCAATGGAATTGAGTGGCTTACTGTCTCCCATTTCTTGGCTATCTGCCTATCAGGTTTCATTAATTTTCAATTGATTCCCTCACTTTAAATGCAGACACCATTTAAGTTTAAAAATTCAGTTGGGGTTGTAATTTAGTCTCTTTTAAGAAAAGATTCTGTGTTTCATGTTCTTGTGAAACAAGACATAAAGCTTTCTTACAAGACATAAGACCTTCTAACAAAAGATAAGTGGAAATTGGCTGAGCCCCGGTGGCATAAGTGGTTGAGTGCGGGACTGTGGCCTGCGGGCTTGGCGGTTCAAATCCAGCAGCGGCTCTCAGGAGTAACACTGGGTAGCGCCTACGACCACCAAAGGCAGTGATCCCCCCCCAAAAGATAAAAAGATAAGTGGAAATTGTGTCATCTTATGCAGCTTTCGAGCTGTGAGTCTAAAATTCTGAGTTCATATCTTGCCAGTGGAAATAAAACCAACCAAATTTCCCTATACTTCTTATTCTGACAAAATTACAGAATATTATATAACACATGACCACATGGACCCTCTTTTTCACTTAGTTAATCTATTTGTGGTAATATTTTGTATAAAAATATTTTCACTTCACACTATGGATTGACAGAGCCCTCATCACTAATTAAGACCAAATTATCAGTGTCTCTAAAATTAGTCAGATTTGGGAATCAAATTAGAGAACTCATTCTTATGATTTTATTTATATAGAACCAAGTTTTTGCGCTGCTTTGAACTATTGTTAGATACTGAAGGCCTGGTTGGACATAGTGCTGGAGGAATGGCCTGTCTGGTCTGAGGCCACTTAAATGGGACTGAGGAGTGAGCTGATTTCACAGAGTTAGTAAACCGGTAAAACCTGTGGGAGTGGAACCTTTGGGATCTTCATTTGTCCAGGAAGGAAAAGGATGCTTGGAAACTGATTGTGGTAGCTATTGTACAATACTGTTTGACATGAGTGAATTATGGAATGATATGATATATGTTTTTACTCTCAGTTAAAAATAAATTTAAAAGATTGATACTAGGTGTTATGAGCAGAAAATTAGTCATTTTGAATAAGAAAATCATGTGATTTACTATGCCAGGAAAAGCACAATCAAAAAGAAAATTGAGGTATTCATTGTCAAAAGGGAAACTACAAAAGCAATCATGAAGTACAATGCTGTTGTGGTATTAGATAAGTACAGTGGTATCATTGGATTTCCTTGGAGGCATATAGAAATAATTTTCTTATTTAAAGTTATAACCAACCCTAAAAGTTAATGATGAAGAAATTAAAGACTTTATAACAAAGATTTCTGTCAGATATTGGAAAAACATGCAATCAAGATTCATTGACAATTATTGGCAATTAGAATGCAAAAGTTGGAAACATGCAAGGAATAGTATTTCAAAAATATGGACTTTGAGATAAAATGAAGTTGGAAATTCTATGATAGAATTTTGCAATAAAACCCCAAATCCCATTTTTTCATAGCAAATACCTCTTTGCAAAAACATAAAAAAGCAGGCTAATTATGATACCGATTTTTGGGATAATTAGGCAAGAAATTAAAAAACCCAACCTATCATTAGTTCTATTATCTTTCTTGAAGCTTGCTGTATATGATGACATGCATGTTGCTATGATGCCACTGTGATGTCAAAGATCCACTGGCTACCAAAGATTGACAGCTTTCAATGGGATATCCAGACTACAAAGGAGTAGAAAAAAAGACCTAGTATTCTACTTGAGAGAACTAGCCAGTGCAACCTTATCAACCCAAAGTGGATATTGCCCAACATGTTTGCCTTGGCCCCATCATGGAAGAAATAAATTATTGCAGGTTGGTGAAGTATAGGTTCAGCAAGAGTGAGGGAGACTTTGATGAGATGGGTTGGCTCAATCGTGGCAATAAGGGACTAAATTGCTCCCACAATCATGAGGACCTAGGCTGTTCTATTCTGTTGTACATATCACCACCATGAGATAGAGTGGAGTTGATGGCAGCTATCTCTCTGTCAATGGTCAATATTTTCAAGAGTTCTAATGTTAGAAATAATTAGAATCTAATTTTAATTATCATGTGGTCTAAACCACATGCAAAAAATAGATGTATAATATAAGCAGACATGAAATTCTAAAAAGAATACAAAGAAAATTCTGGAAATCAAAAGTGCTGTAACAGAAATGAAAAAAAATGCCTTCAATGACCTGGACAATAAAGATAAAATGAATCAGAGACAGCTGAAGAAAAAACTAATGAACATAAAGATGGGTTAAAAATTGCCAAATTAAAATACAAGTAGAAAAAGTAGGTTATAAAAACCCAATCTAATCTAAACCAAAGCAAAACTGTAACATGTAATTGGAATGTGGAAAGGAGAAGTAAGAGACTGGAGCAGAGGAAGTGCTTGAAATAGAAATGGATGAGAAATTTCTAAAATCAACAAAAAGACATTACAATGAATATACAGGAAGCTCAGTAAACACCAAGAAAAGTAAATACAAAAAACAAACAAACAAAAAATCCAGCCCATTAACTAATAAACCAAAACAAACAAAAAAATAACGAAACATCTGGGACCATCATATTGAAGCTGTGACAACCAAAAAAAAAAGAGAAAATCTTGGCAGAATCTGGGACTAGAGAGTGGGTCTTATCCAGAAAGTATTTACCCAAACTTCTTGTTAGACAGCATGCAAACAAGAATGAAGTGACGTGAAATATTTACACTACTGGACAAACAAGAACTCTAAATTAAGATTTTGTCCCAATGAAATTACTCTTTAAAAAACAAAGAAGTAAAGATTTCTTCAGGCCATTAATAACTTAGTAATTATATCACTGGCAGCATGCTTACAAAACACATTTTTTAAAAATACAGAAAGGATCATATGGCCAGCCCCATTAGGAGACATGACATCCCTCACTGACTCTTATCTGTACAAGGGACAACTCTGGAGAAGCAGTGTAGGAGTTGCACCTGATCGGACCCCACCACATGGAGATAAAACACTAAGGGCATGCCACAGAATAGCAAGGAGAGCACAGCAAGTAAGTCCCCAGGAAACACCAAAAATAGACTTTGGAGTCAGGGCATGGCACCAATCCGACTTCACTGGAAAACACTCCTAAAGGTCAAGAAACAGGCCTTGAACTATTAGTAGGTTTTTCTTTTTTATTGTTTTGTTGTTGTTTTTTTGTTGTTCTTTTGTTGCTTTGTTTGGCTCTGCCTTGTTTATTGTGCATATTATTATCTCTGCATGTTTACCTCGCTAAGATAGGTTGGATAAACAATCTGGAGGAGAAAACAACAAGATCCACAGTTCTGGGATGGGGGAGGGGGACATGAGAGAGGAGGAGTCGGGGAAAGGAAGTAGGTGTTAATAAAGTCAGGGATAAGGGAACAACAAGTGACCCAAAACCAATGGTGAAGAGGGTGTAAGAGACATGGTATGGTTTGGCCAATGCCAATGGAACTGAGAGGAATTACTGAAACTCAAACGAATGCTGATCTTGATAGTGGGACAAAAGGAAAGTAAAAGGAAATAGAGAAAAGAACTAGGAGGCAAAGGGCATTTATAGAAGTCTAAATATAGGTATGTACATAAGTAAATATATTTATATATGATGATGGGGAAATAGATCTTTGTGCATTTATTTATAGATTTAGTAGTAAGGTAACAGATGGACATTGGGCCTCTACTCAAGTACTCCCTCAATGCAAGAACACTTTGTTCTAGTAAACTGACATTCCATGATATTTACTTTCCCTACACGAACACTGTGTCAGTCCGGGTAGACTAGAGGAACAAATTCCATAGACATGCATATGGATATAGGGAAAAGATTTATATATAAGAGGAACAGGACATTGAGAAAACATCCCAACCCAGTCCAGTAAAAAGTCATAAATCCAAAATTAACCCATATGCCCAAAATCAATCTTTAAAGTCTCCTTCGGACTCACGAAGTCACAGGTCAGTGGGTGCAGAATCCAGGCGCTGGCAGGGATCTCCCCATGGCTCCTCGCTTCCAGGCCTCAGGGTCCATCAACAGCAGAAGCAACTCATTGCTGGCAGAGGTCTCCATGTGGCCGCCCCAGATTCAGAGGTCTGGCTCCATTAGAGCAAAGCTGTGTGGTCTCTCTGCTGGCTCCTCCAGCTTCTCGTACACTGCCATCTTGTCCGTGATTCATCACCTCTGAGGCTAACTCCCAAACACTGGGGAATATAGCTTCTCATCTTCATGAGGGAAATATCACGAGATTTCCCAGAAGTCTCAGGAGAAAGCCATGCCCACATAGAGGTCACATTGGCTCCTCAATGGCTATCTCCAGATTAACAGTCTAGACCCCACCCCTACATTTCAATCATAAAATTAACATAAGCACATGACTGCCACAACCACTGAAGACAAATGGGTGCAGAAAGTCCCATATGCAAATGTGGTGAAGAAAGTCGATGGTGCTAGGATGCCAAAAGATATGGAATCTGGGGTCTTAAAAGTTTGAAAGTAAACAAGCAGCCAACTAGCTGAGAAGCAACAAAACCCACATAGAATAAGCTCACCAACCTGTGTGATCATGAGATATCGATGGGATCAGGTATCAGACATCAAAGAACAAAAAATCATATCATTGTGAATGAGTGTGAAGTGGTAACACCAAACCTATCTGTAGGCAACTTGTCATCCCCTTACAGAAGGGTGGCAGGGAGGAGATGAACCAATTAGGGTGCAGTATAGCAACTTTTCTCTATCATGATCCCAATTCTACCTTACAAATCCAGATAGACCAGAGGATGTACACTGGTACAGATCAGAGCTGGCAACACAAAGAATCCAGGACAGATAAACCCCTTAGAATCAATAATGAGACTAGAGATACCAGGAGGAGAAGGGGAAAATGGGGTATAAAAGTAAAACCGATTACAAGAATCTACATATCACTCCCTCCTGGGGGACAGACAACAGAAAAGTGGATGAAGGGAGACATCAGACAATGTAAGACATGGCAAAATAATAAAAATTTATACATTATTAAGGGTTCATGAGGGAGGGTATGGGGAGGGAGGGGAAAAATGAAGAGCTGATACCAAGGACTCAAGTAGACAGAAAATGTTTTGAGAATGATGATGGCAACAAATGTACGAATGTGCTTGACATGATATATGTATGTGTGGATTGTGATAAGGGTTGTATGAGCCCCCGATAAAATTATTTAAAAAAGAAAAAAGATCAATCAAAACCAGGAAAAAATAAAAATAGGAGGAAAAAAGGAATGAACAATAGACACAACAAACAGGTAAACATAGTAGATACAAATTGAACTGTGTTAGTAATGAAAGAACCAAGATGGTGCCTTAGGGTAGACTGTAGACTGCTAAGCAAAATGTGAAGAGTTCAAACTCACCGTCTGGCTCTTGGAGGAAGATGAGCTGTCCTGTAAATATTCATAGACTTGGAGACCTTACTGGATTGCTATGCGTTGGAATTGACTCAACGGCAGTGGGTGGGGATAGTAACATTTAAAATGCAAATAGCGTGAATACGCCAATTAAAATATAGACATTGTCCACGTAGATTACCAAAAACATAAAGAGTCAAATAAAATCAACCAAAACCCTAAACAAGACTCAACTGTATGTAAACTCACTGTCATTGAGTCAAAACCGACTGCGGATGGCCCTGTAGAACTGCCCCTGCGAGTTGGCGA
This sequence comes from Nesogale talazaci, assembly GCA_004026705.1. Lineage (NCBI taxonomy): Eukaryota > Metazoa > Chordata > Mammalia > Afrosoricida > Tenrecidae > Nesogale > Nesogale talazaci. The sequence goes on along the minus strand of PVJH01008848.1, from coordinate 35,886 downwards.
GACAATAATGGCTAACTGGCGTTAGATGTTCTATTATTTGAGCTGCTGCTCTTGAGGATCGCAACTTGATGCATACCCACTATGCCACCAGGGTCCCACGCTGTATTTCACTCGTTTTAAATAAAAGCACTTAGGTTTAAAACAAGTCTATCTGTAAACCTAGAGCTGAGTATTGAAAGGTGCTAGTGAGCTTCCTTGACAATGCTTTGAAGTTAATGGGATATGGGAAGTTGAATCTTTATTTTCTGTTGTTAGTCTGGAAGCTCTGTTGAAATCTGTTCTCTTTGTGTGACTCTGCTGGCATTTGAAATATCAGTGACATAGCGTCCAGCATTTCCACAACAGAGCCAACACAGTATGACAAACTGACAGACAAGTGCTAGACGATATGCTGCAAAAGATCTCTTTAGGGTAATAAAAAGCAAAGATGTTACTTTGAGGACTAAAGTGTACCTGGTTTAAGCTATGATATTCTCCATTCCCTCTAAAGAAGAATTGATGTATTTGATTTTTGGGGCTGGAGAAGAATATTGAAAGTACCATGGACTGCTAAAAAGACAAACTGATCTATATTGAAAAAAAGTAAGTTCAGAGTGCTCTTCAGAGTCGAGGATAACCAGGATTAATAGTACATACTTTGGACATTTCAGGAGAGACCACTATTTGAGAAGGGCATCATGATTGTTAACACGGAAGGGCAGTGAAAGAAAGGGAGGCCTTTAATGAGATGGTTTCACACAAGTTTCCTCATTATAATCAAGCATAGGAACAATTGTGAGAATGGTACAAGAACAGGCAGTGTTTCTTTCTGTAGTACACAGGATCACTGTGGGACAGTGGCAACTCAGTGGCATTTAACAACACAAGAGTTTGCAACACTAGTATGTTTGCCAGGGGAATGTATGCCAGGAAGCAGATATGACCAGTCTGATCTGGGTTTGCTGGTGGTGATATAAGTTTGTAATTTGTTCTTACGCTGTGATTACTGAAAGCTATTTTTCTTTCAATAGGAGACTTAACAATACAGTGTTAGAACTCAACCCAAACCTGTTGCCATTGAGTTGAATTTGACTCACAGTGACCCTGCATATGGTTTCCAAGGCTATAAATCTTTAGAACACGAAGCCTTATCTTTCTCCTGAGCGTGGATGGTGGGTTCCTGACAGTGTTTCTTGGTTAAAAAAGGACCCTCAAACTGTGGGCCTTGTACTGACAGAAGGAGCATCACTTGTGAGCTTGTGAGAGATGCCGATTTTAGGGCTCCAAGGAGATCTCAGCTTCTTCCTGAGCAGAAGCTCAGGGTGGGTTTCTGTCATTTGTATTTGACAAGGATTCTAGGTGGTTCTTTGCTGTTGTTATATGCTGTCGAGTTGCTTCAGATTCATAGACTCCCTAAGCACAACAGAATGAAATACTGCTCAGTCCTGCCTCACCCTCACAATTGTTATGTTTGAGCCCATTATTGTAGCTAGAGTGTCAATCCATCTTGAAGATCTCCCCCTCTCTTTTTTTTTCCCGCTATCCCTCTACATTACCAATAATGATGCCCATTTCCAGGGACTGGTGAATCTTATGCACTTAAAGTTTGAAAACCTCTCTTATACAGAATGCTTATTATACAGAATATGCTGATGGACCATATTGTGGAATGTTAAAGAATGGGTACTTATTTTTACATTTATGTTTTGTGAACTCAGTATATGGATCATTTTCTCCTCATTTACTCTAATCTCCTTGATCAGGGTTATGTGATTCTTATTTTTAATCCCTTGTGCCTCAATTCTCAAGTTTGGGCCAGGATCAGAAGCATAGCATCTTCTAGGGACTTATTAAGGATGCACAGCTCAGGCCTCATTCCAGACATTGTAAATCAGAATCTATATTTTTAAATTCATGTTCTCTAAACATGGTGAAATAGTGAAAAGTAGTTGAACAATTAGATAGTGAAAGTGCACATTGGGAGAACAAAGATTAATGAGTCGAACAAATTTTTAAGTTGCTTAATTCTTCTTGTGGGAGTCTTGAAATGGAACTCAAAATTACTGCAGAGTAATTTTGCAAATTACCGCAAGTACCCATATCTGCAAAGACCAGTTCTCTCCTGGTCAAACACACACACACACACACACACACACACAGCATAAGTAACCAAAAATATCCAAAGGAAGTAGGAACCATGGGAAAGAATTGAACCAGTCAAAGCCAAGGGGATGTTGAAGGAGGGGAAATGTGATTAGGAGAATTTGAGAGCTTCTCACTCCAGTTTGTGTCCAAGTCCTCACTTATTGAGTTTCACAGGAGATGGCAGAGTCCCTTGGAGAAACGTGATATAGATAAAGATCTGAGAAGGCTACTCTTCTAAGACACTGGTGTGAACCATGTGCTTCCACACTCCTGTAACAGAAAACAGCATAAGGAGAGGGAGACCACTATGCCTATTGATACCTTCAGTGTTCTAGGATTTCAGCTGCTCTGGGAAAGAACCACAGCCCTAAGGTGTCTGTCACAAGACACAAGAGAATGGGATAATGGGGGCAGGTGCCTGGAACAGACATGTTCCCTAACCCACTGAGATATTCAGAAATTTGGATTTTTAAAGGCTCTTTTGAGGTATGACTAGTGATAAATGAGCTATTTCTGCTAATCTCATTATCTCCCACAGGCTATAAAGGTAGAAGCAAAGTCATTCCACTTTTCAAGAATATGTTTGTAGCCTCTGTCATTCTGATCATCCCTTCAACTCGCTCTTTCTTTACCCTGTAGAAACATCCAGAGCTCAGTCAAGGAAAAGTCTATGGAGAACTATTACACAGGATAGGTTTCTTTGTACTCTTCTTTCTCTGCTCAACGTTTTCAAATTTGTCAAATATGTATTTTCATTAATATTTCCTTTAAATGGGTAATGTATGTCAGCCTGTTTTGTAAATTCTTTTTGCCTTTTAGGTTTTAGGCTGCTTAAGTAATAGGCTGCTTAAGAAATCAATTTCACTCTAACATATAGTAGTTCTCAGCTTTTATCTCATACTGACAGTTTTCCCCCTAGAACATTGTGTTTGCTTTGCAGGGCTTTGGTTGTGTGTTTTAGTTCCTCCATGGAAAGACCAAGGTAAAGTTTAAATTACAGTTAATTGATAGAGGCCACGGAAGAAGATAGAAAAATTTAATTAGTTTCCCTGTGAAGTAATGTGTATTAATCTGACTTTCTACACTAGAGACTTACATATCTGAACTTAAGGTGCCCAAGATATGTACCATTTAAACACAGGGGGTTTGAATCATTTTCCTGGCTTATTTTCTGTCTAGACAGAGAAGAGAATAAAATCCCTTTTAAATGATAAAATTGTTCTGTGATTAGATATCATACCTCTCTCCTGAGGAGATCACAGAGCCTCATAAATAGTTAACTCCTGTTAACACTTGATTCTTTGGGTGGTGTGGAGCAGATGTGATTGTGCCAGGGGCTTCATGCCCATAGCCTACCTTTGCCACAGACTGCTTCAGCGTTAACTATGGTCGGAATGTGTATGTAGACAACTCCTCAGGTAACTCACAGAGTCTGGGAGAGTGAGGAAATTGTCCCCATTGGTGGTGGAGTATGTGTACAAAAGTCCAGCCTCCTGTCTGGCATGACCAATTCTCATTTGTGTCTATAGTGTTCCCAGGTGTAAGTAGCTCAAAGTAAAGAACCTCTTTCCAGGTGTCTTCTTTCCTTATCTCATTTCCTCTGCTTTCTCTCTTTGGTTTCCTGGGGTCAACTTCTGTGATGGTAAAATTTCTCTTCCAATTTGGTTAGCCTATGGTGTCCAGTGATTAATCACATCTTAATTCAGATGTTATTATGAAGCAGTGGCATGTAATTAGCCTTTATCAGAGGTTTGCCGGCCTCTGATATACTCACAGCAAGGGTTCAACAGACAGTTGTGCAGCGATAATTATTATTTATTATAATAATGATATAGAGATCATGACAGAGAGAGAAAGAAACAATAAGAGTCAGATATATATAACATCAGGGCAACATGCTCACCTCCGCCCCATGGTGGTCCGCGTGGAGAAGGAGAGAGAGGAAGGGATTGCATGATGAGTGAGAGGAGCTAAGAGTGTCCAACGCTCACAGGCAGCAGAGAGGCAGGCAGGAGCCACCCAGGAGCGAGAGTCAGCAACGAGAGTCAGGAGTGAGGGTCACGAACATTAATTTTCCCCATTTAAGAAGCCTAACAGGGCACATACTTTCTCTAGTCACTGGTCAGGACATGCTGTGAGCAGGGGGGCTGTCTTAAGGGCTATAAGATGATAATGGTTTAGGGATGACTCATGATTAAGAGGAGAAGGATGTGATAAGGAAAGACTTCAGACTCCCGGGGGTAGGTGAACAGGTCTATATTGTTAGGGGTCGTTGACAATGACTCTTGAATCCCACTCATAGGCTTTGAGGAAAGCAGATCACTATCCTAACTTGAGTCATGCAAAGTCCTCATAAAATTGGGAGTTTCAGTGAGAATGGCTAGCACACTAAATGTTGGTAAATTGCTTGCTTAATACTTTGGAGTATAATAATTGTGGAAAAGTTCTGTCTTCATTCCACAAGTCTTGACATCTTAAGTATAAGCAAGTTACCTGCCAAGCCACCACTTGTCTGCCAGTTTGTCATACTGTGGTGGCTTAAGTGCTGCTGTGATGCTGGAGGTTATGTCTTGGTATAAGCCAGCAGGGTCATACAAAATGAACAGGGAGCTCCCATTCAAGAAGAAGCACTTCACTCCTGACTTCAGAGGAAGAAGTTGCTGAAAATCTTATGCATAACTTTGAAACATTGTCAGATACTAAGGACCTGATGAATGGAAAAAGAACATTGCTGGAGATAATGCTCATGTCTGAGGGCATTCAAAATGTGACAGAAAAGGAACTGATTCCTCAGAGTGGAGTCAGCCATAGTGATGTGACTTCGGTAAAGTCAGTGAGCATGAAGTCTTTGAGAACCTTATTTGCCCATAGGCCACAACTTGAGGTAAAAAGAAATGGGTAAAAACTGTTAATGATCAGAACATGGAGTATCCAAAGTATAAAATTAAGATAATTCTAGAAATACATTTACTTTTGTTTTATTGGTTATACCAAGGCATTTGACTATGTGGATCATAAAAAATTATGGAGAAGAATGGGATCTCTAGAACAATTCATTGAAGTCCTGTTGAACCTGTACATGGATCAAGAGGCAGTTGTGTGAATGAAACAAAGGCATATATGCAAAACAGTTGTATCCTCTCACTATACTTATTCAATCTCTGTGTTTAGCAAATTATTAGAGAAAGAACCTTACTTATATGTAGATTGTGGCATCAGGATTGGAGAAAGACTTATTAAACTGTGATACGTAGATGACACAACTTTTCTTGCTAAAATTGAGGAGGACTTGAAGCACTTGCTGATGAAGATCAGGGACTGCAGTCTTCAGTATGGACTATGACTCAATGTAAAAAAGATCAAAGTCTTCACAACAAGACTGATGGTCTTGATAAATAGAGAAAAGACAGATGATGTCAAGGATTTTTTTTCCTTGTTTGGATGCACAGTCAAGGCTCGGAGAAGCAGCAGACAAGTAAAAAAAGATGGGTGGCATTAAGTAAATCTGTTGCACATGAGCTCTTTAGAGCAGTGGTTCTCAACCTGTGGGTCATGTCCCCTTTGGCGGTTGAATGCCCCTTTCATAAGGGTCGCCTGATTCATAAGAGTTGCAAAATTGTGGTTATGAAGTAGCAATGAAAATGATTTTATGGTTGGGGGGGGTCACCACAACATGGGAAATTAAACAGCAAAGGTCCTCAAACTTTTTAAACAGGGGGCCAGTTCACTGTCCCTCAGATCGTTGGAGGGCTGGATTATAGTTTAAAAAAAAACTATGAACAAATTACTATGCACATTGTATATATCTTATTTTGAAGTAAAAGAACAAAATGGGAAAAATACAACATTTAAAATGAAGAACAAGTAAAGTTAAATCAACAAACTTAACAGTATTTCAATGGGAACTATGGGCCTGCTTTTGGCTAATGAGATGGTCAATGTCCAGTTTCATATTTGTCACTGCCAGTCATAACAAGTGATGCAAGTGTGCATCAGTTAGTCTAGATCTGGTTGGAGGTTTCAGATGCTTCATTCTGGAAAAAGTCTGTTCACAGACATAAGTGCTGCCAATGATGGTTGCCATTTTGAGCACATGGTTCCTGAGATTAGGTTATGTCTCAGCCAGGAGAGATGCACAGAAATTAGGGATGCTGCTTGACTTGAAAGTGCTTTTTCTGCAGTTGAGCCAGTTCCATTTGGTAAATTGTATCCACATTTTCAATGTCAAGAGAAAACGGGTCACAGGAAAGCTGTATATACGTCCTGTTCATAGAGATGAAGCTCTTTAAGTCAAAATTGGAGCTCCTTTTACATCTTTTCCAGTGAATCCACACATTTTTTTTGGGGGGGGGGGAAATGCAACCAATGGGTTTCCCGCTAACAGAGTTTGAGTTGTGGAGAGATGACAGAAAATTTCCTTGTTCACTTTTTGATGACGAGGCCTAATTTTACTTCAAATGCATTCACATGTGATGGCATATCACAGATGAGCTTCCCCTTTCCTTGAAGTTGCACAATGAAACTGTTCAGTAGCTCTGTTACATCTGTTAGAAAGGCAAGATGCCATTTCCATTCTGCATCATTGAGCTCTGGTACTTTGTTTTTTGAAAGCAGAAAAGCTGTCCATTGTGGAAGTGTCATAGAAATGCTTCAAAACTCTCCCTCGACTCAGCCAATGGACTTCTGTGTGGTATAGAATATCTTCATAGGCAATTTAGCTCAGACAGAAATTGTCTGTGGTTTAGTGCTTGAGCTCGAATGAACTTAACACAAGATACCACACTTTTCATAACAGAGTCCCACTTCAGTGATTTACTACACAGTGCTTGTTGGTGGATGAGGCAGTGTGTGGCTATTGGGTGAGCATGGTTATGCTTGTCCATCTCTTGGTTAATGTGAGCAATTACTCCTTTCTTAGACCCCACCATGCTAGGAGAACCATCAGTTGTCACACTGGCTAGTTTAGCCCAGTCCAGTTCCAAACCATTCACAGTTTGGCAAAACTTTTCATAGATATCTTCTCCTGTAGTTGTTCCTTTGATGCTTTGCAATGCAGCAAACTCTTCTGTGACTTCAAAATAGTCATTCATCCCAAGAATAATAATTAGCAGTTGTGCAGAATCACGAACATCATGACTTTCATTGAGTGCCAAGGAAAAATAGGAAAATATTTTTGGGGGAGTTTTGCAAGTGCTGGTGCAAATTGTTTCCCATTACTTCAATACTTCATGTAATTATAGGTCCTGAAAGACTCACTGTACTAAATAAGTTGGCCTTCTCTGGACACATCTCTTTGGCAATAGAAAGAAGGCATTCTTTAACAAATTCTCCCTCCATGAATGATCTGCCAGTGCATGCTATTAACTTGGCAACTTAAAAACTTGCTCAGAGTGATGAAATATTTAGCTGCTTCTGCTTCACAAAAGTATTTTGCTGAGCTGTCAATGTACTTTTCATTTTTAACATTTTATCTTTTCTCACTTCTCTGATCAAACAATCATATTTATCTTTATGTTGAATTTGATAGTGTCAGTACAAATTGAATTCTTTGAACACAGACACTATATTCTGGCATATCAAACATTGCACTGCCTGAAAAATTAATCTTAAGTCCACTGTTTTTAGAAAAGCTTACACTCCAAGTCAAATTTTCTCTTTCTTGATATCATTGTTTCCTAGCAATTCCAAATTGCTATTAGTAAGATGCATACATATATGTGTGCGTGTGTGTGTGTGTATATATATATATACACACACACACACACACAGTGCTAAAAAACAATATACCAGCAATAATTTTGCCCACATAGAGGGAGGGCATCAATTCAGTTTGATCAATGTCCATCAATGCAGCCTTCCCAGTTCACATCATTTCAGTCTCACCAGTGCCCATAGTGATAGAATTCTGCTTTTACCTCATGTTCACACTGGTGCGGTGCAGGACCCAGCACGATTACAGGGCCCGTTCTTCCTCCACCTTTCTAGTTCATACTATCCTGTGAGAAATGCACTGAAATCTGTGAACTTGTACAGGAATCTGATCACGTGAGTGAGAATACCCATGCAATCAGATTCCACGCAGAAAAAAAGAAGGCATGTATGCCTGTTTTCTTCTGAATCTAATGTGAGTTCAGCCATAGAAGGATATGGCTGAACTTGCACTGCTCAGAGATCGCAACAGTGTGAACCAGGGCTTACACAGTAGACAACATACAACATCATACTGAATAGCAATTAGAATATAAATGCACTTACTGTGAATTAAATTGGGTTTCCTACTCCTCAGCTGTCTGCAGAGCTGGATTAAGTTCTCAGAGGGCCCTAGGCAGATTACCAGTTTGGGATCCCCATGCAATAACACTGAACACTGACAAATTGTGAAAACACTGACTGCTGACAATTTGCATCAACACTGAGCCCTGACCATCTACATTAACATTGGGTACTTACAATTATCATTGCCACTGAGTGCTGACTAATTGCATTACCTCTGAGTGCTGATCATTTGCATTTCCTCTGGGCACTGACAATTCACATTAGCACTGAGCGCCATTTGCGTTATCACTGTGATGCAACTCTCTTAGAAACCAGCCCCAATCAACTAACCAACTTAAAAAAAAAAGGCTCTCCTACCTTAAAAAAATGGCTCTACTAACTTCAAAAAGGCGTCCCCCATTTGCAAAAAAAGGCCCTACTAACTGGAAAATAAATAAAAAGTAAAAAAGACCACCTAACTTCAAAAAAGACTTCCTAACTTGTTCTTCCCTCCGGCCTCAGGCAGCAGCAGACTCTGCACAGGCAAACTCGTGACTCATCTAATCACACCTGAGACTGAGAGGAGGAGTCAAGGAACAGAGAGAACAAGGGGAGTCAGAGAGTGTGTGCACTGTGGGTCCCGTACAAGTTTGCTGCTAAGCAGGACAGACAGTGGCAGCAAAAACACGAGGTGGGCTGGATAAATGTCCTCGACAGGCCACATGTGGCCCGCAGGTCATAGTTTGAGAGCCCCTATATTAAAGGGTCATGGCATTAGGAAGGTTGGGTTCCACTGCTTTAGAGTATTGAAAAGCCGGATGCTACTCTGAGGACTAAGGTGCCCCTGACCCAAGCCATGGTATTATCCATTGTTTCACAGGCATGTGAAGGTTGAACATTGAATAAAGAAGACTGTAGAAGAATTGCTGCATTTGTATTGTGGTACTGGAGAAGAGTATTTAGGATACCATGGACTGTTAAAAGGACAAACTGATCTGTTTTGGAAGCATTAAGGTCAGAGTGCTTCTTAGAGGCAAGGTTGGTGAGACTTTGTCTTAAACACTTTGGACATATTATCAAGAGAGACGAGTCCCTGGAAAAGGACATTGTGCTTGGAAATAGGAGATGGATTGATACTGTGGCTTTAACAATGGGGTCAGGCATGGGAACAATTATGAGCATGGTGCGGGACCAGGCAATGTCTCCTTCTGTTCTGCATAAGGTCTCTATGGGTTAGAATGGACTTGACAGCAGGGAACAACAACACCTGCCAAAGTGTGGGTGGGCCTTGTTCAATCAGCAGAAGTGAGAAACATTTTGCCTGAGGTCTGGATCATAGATGTTTCTTTCCTACTACTTGGTCTACTGATTTCATATACAAAATGGCTGGGGCTTCTAGATGGTAGATATGGAAATTTTTGGCTTCCATAATTGCAAGAGCTGGTTTATTACAAAAAAAACCCCATCTCTCTCTTATGGTAGGTAGTATAGACGGAGATCTAACATAAGTTTATATTTTAATGGCACTTAACCAATAGTATTCAACAAATACCTTTGAGAGCTTGCTATTCTGAACAAGGTAAGACCTTAGATATTGAGCCAGATAGGTTTTCTGTTCGTATACCACTCATTTGAGCTGTCTTACCATTTTTGGGATGAGATGCTATTTTTGTCTCCCTTTGATGTGTTACTCATATGATTGATCATCTTCAGGTTTTAGAATATAAAAAGTTTAATTTTTCAAGAGTGATTAACTTTTACTTCAGTGCTACTTTATCAAATTTCAGTAATTTTTTTGTCACTCCAATTTTATGATTTGTGTTAGTCCAGGTAGGCTAGAGGAACAAATTTCATAGACATGCATATGGTTATAAGGAAAAGGCTTATATACAAGAGGAACAGGTCATTGAACCCTGTCCAGTTCAAAATCATAAGTCCGATATTAGCTCATATGCCCAAAATCAGTCTATAAAGTCTCCTTCCGACTCACGAAGTTATAGGTCAGTCAGTGGGTGCAGAATCCCGGTGCTGGCAGGGGTCTCCACATGGCTCCTCGCTTCCAGGGCTCAGGGTCCATCAACAGCAGAAGCAACTCATCACTGGCAGAGGTCTCCATGTGGCCGCCCCAGCTTCAGAGGTCTGGCTCCATCAGGGCAAAGCCGTGTGGTCCCTCCACTGGCTCCTCCATCTTCTTGGATGCTGCCATCTTGTCTTTTCCGTGATTCATTGTTTCTGAGACTAACTCCCCACCACTGTAGAAGATAGCTCCTCATCTTCACGAAGGAAAGCTCCTCATCTTCACAAAGGAAATATCATGAGATTTCCCAGAAGTCTCAGGAGAAAGCCATGCCCACATAGAGGCCTCCTTGGCTACTCAATGGCTATCTCCAGATTAACAGGCTAGACTCCACCCTTACATTTGAATCATAAAATTAACATAAGCACATGACTGCCACATGATTTATTTAAGTGCATCTGAAAAAAATCTCAGAATCAGTTTCTTTTCAATCTTGAAAATGCATGTGCAGAATTTGGAAGCTGGAATTCTGCTGCAGGATCCTGGTGAGGTCAGGTTTGGGCAAGGCCAGGGGTTTCAAAGTTTCCAGGTGATTCTATTATGCTGCCAAAATTTCAAGCCCCTGCTTTGGGGCCTGTATTAGAGGGCCTTGCTTGTGCTTTTCCATCATCAACGTTATTTCACTTGATATTCAGGCTTTGACAACTGTTTCTCTCCTTTCTTCTGGTTAACTTTGTGATGGCTGAGGCTATATGTCAACTCAACTAGACCATGATTCTCAGTGGTTTGGTAGACACTATGTAATCATTCTTCACTCTGTGATATGTTGTGAGCAGCCTATAAATTGTATCTAGTATATAGAATGTACTTCCATCTTATCAGTTTGGAATCGAAGCAACCCGATGAACAGAGAAGAAGGGTCCCTAGGGAATTCTGAAGTAGTAACTCTTTACAGGATCAGAAAATAACATCTTTCTTCTACAGATCAACTGATGGATACAAACCATTGATAAGGTGCTTAGCAGCCCAACATATAAGCCCCTATGCTACCAGGTCTCCTTAATCTAACATATAACTGAATGTTCTGACAAAGATCTTTCTCTTTCTAGGTCTCTCTCCCTCTTTCCTCTCCCTTTTTCTTCCTCCCTCCTTCTTCATGTCTTTCAACTCTGCAGTCATCTCAAACTCACCCCTGGTTTGTCGGACTTGAAATAGTACAAGTCTCTAGAAGTATGTCTTGGTTGATTAATTCTACTTTTGCTAGACAACATAGAAAAAGAAAATGGGGAGTTTAGAGCTTGAGGTAAAGTTCAAACACTTCATCACTGAATTAAGACACGTAGCTATAATGGTATTGAGTAGATCCTGGATGTCAAGAATGAAGCAGTGGCACTTAATTTCCAAAGATAAGGTGGGTGAGATTGTCATATGGACAATGAATTCAAAGCAGTAATCAATAGTAAGACTGGACTGAACCTATAACACTGGCTAGGAGTTCAATAGATATTCCCTAACATTTTATGCCAGCAGAAGACTTCTAGGTGTGTTGAAAGGCAATTTAACTTGAATTATAAGAATGGAGAGTCACAGTCCCTAACCAATTCCCAGACCTAAGCCAGCTCCCAGGCCCACAAACCCTTGAATGATAGGGTTTTTTTTTTTTTGAGGAAGGACTCAACTGAATTGCCCCGATTTATATGTTAATCTATCTCCCAACCTTCTCCAAAGGGATATACAGCATTTTGTGGTTGTAATTGTTCAGTAGGAAAAGGAAGTAATCAGATTTTTCAGGGATTTCTAGACTCTAGCTCTGAGATGAAAGTAATTTCAGAATATCCAAAGTACCATTGTGGCCATTAGTCAGAGTAGGGATGTGTGGATGTGTGGAAGTCATCTCATAGGGCTTCAGTGGGTTCCTGCAATGGGCTTCTCCTCAGTGAATTCACTAGTCCTTCAAAATAGTTGCCTTAATCCATTATCCTAAAGCAACTGGTGTGTTCAAATGATGGAATGCCCCAGCTTTTGTCACCCTTAAAGACAAACAGTTTCAGGCTGAAGCCTTCTCCCTTGAGCACTTTGGTGGTGCGGTGGTTCCATAATGAAGAAAAGATGTTGTGACTTGTCCCCATCAAGACTTCAGCAGAGGAGGCTTGATTCTGGGAGGTGGGGCAGGGGCGCAGCTCTTTGTTGTATAGGGTGTCACAATCAGAATTGACTCAGCAGCAACCCTTTCCACTGTCCCCTTCTTATCACAAGTGTAGTTGACAGATTGCTTTTGTTAATTGCTTTGGAGTGGATTCTGATTGTGTCAACTGTACTCTGTGGGATTTGTTTTTCTCTTTGGTGTGTGTGTGTGTGTGTGTGTGTGTGTGTGTGGTCCCAATATTAGTGAAATCAAACTGTTTTAAGGAGACCATGTCATCTGGTGGCGATCAAACAATTTGAATTTAGTGGAGCTGGGTTCTGGATCTGTCATTTATTAGTTGTAAGGCTTTGGGGGAGGTACTTCATTTATAACACTAAGAGAGTCCATTAAAACATTTGTGGAGGGCTGAGCCCCAGTGGTTAGTGGTTATGTGTGGGACTGCGGCCCACTGGGACGGAGGTTCAATTCCAGCAGTGGGGCTGGGCCTCCCACTCCCACTACCGGAGAGCAGTGATGCCCCCCCCAAAAATAAACAAACCCCCCCCAAACAACAACAACAACAAAAAAAAACATTTGTGGAAAAATTCCATTATCTTCTAATACTGATTTTCCATGAATTTGATGAGTCGCCCAGTAGATGATGTGAAAATGTTACGTAACTGCAAAGACTGTTAATTCTTTTCATTATAGAGATTAGATGCAGGTTAACATATTCAGCATATTAATACACTGTCAATTTTGTGACAGTGATTGTAATCCTTTCAGTAGGACAGCATTCTTCCCACCTCTTCCCTGGGCCCTTTTATCCATTTCTTCATTTTCTACCTTTTCCTGCCTTCTTAGATTTTCTTTTGGGCAAATGTTGCCCTTTTAGCTTCATATGATTGATTGTTCTGAGGAGAAGTCCCTCCTGGAGACTATTGTTCACTTTATAGTTGTTTGGGCTAGCTGTTTCCTCGAGTCTGATTGTCTTCACTTTTCTTTGCTCTGAATGGGAAGAGACCAATAATTGCACTTTACACGGCAGGCCACATACTTTTAAGGCTTTAGTTGCTACTCATTAAATTAGGATGTAGAATAATGTCATCATGAATGATGACATGTTACTTGACCAAATACGCTCCAGGACTTTCGTCCTAAGCCCACAGACTTAGAGAAACAGTCTCTTAAGGGGTTTGGTTTTGTCTAAGAAAGTCTGAGTAACTTTGTTTTCTGTATGCTCTACTATATACCTGTATATAGCTCAGCATATACAAATACATAAGTAGAGCTATCCTCTCCCAAACCCATATGTGCTCATGAGTGTACTCTCAAATGCCATTTCATATGTGTCCAGCTTGCATATCTACCTATGCATTCACTTGCAAATTATTTTTTAAATTTCTTAAGTTATTGAAAGTTTCTAACAGTATTTACCATCATTGCCCATTTCTCGTGTGTATTTCTCAGTGTCTTCCTTTGCCTTGATTATATTGTACAGACTTCCTTCTTAGTGTGAGTTGCCTTTCTCTTCCATTTTCTTAAAATGTTTTTTTGGGGGGTAGGTCCCATGTCCTAGCTATGTGGACATCTCCCCTCCCACTCAGAAGGATGTACTTCAGAGGACAACACTGAGGCTATAGCTGAGAGCTAGAGGGGCATCTTATTAGAGAACAGGGGAGAAATGAAAAGGGATAGAGAGGGGGGAGGACATCCTGTCATACTGAGACGCGATGATAATATTCCTGCTTACAGCAGACAATGTAGAGAGGACCATAGGGCTGGTCCCACCATAAGACATGATGTCCATGGTCTTGTGGGGCAACACTGAAGACACAGTGTGGGAATTGTGCAAAATTGTGCACAGCTTCACGCTGAGGTGAAACACTGCGGGCATGCAATGGAGCAGAATGGGGAGCAAAGTGATGAAATCCCCGGGGAATACCAAATATAGACTTTACAGACAGAGTGTGACAACCCATCAGACTTCAGTGGAAAACACTCATAAAGGCCAAAACACAGACCTTGAACTATTTATAGGCTTTTCCATTTTTGTCAGTGACTTTCTTTTGTTGCTGTTGTCATTGATTTGTTGATCTTCACTTCCTTTGTTGTTTTATTTGGCTTTGCCTGATTTTGGGGCTTATTAATGTGCTGCATGTCTATCTAGATAAGATAGGAGGGATAAATAATTCAGAGATGAAAACAACTGGAACAATGGTTCTGGGGGGGATACAGGAGAAGAGTAGGTTGGATAAAATAAGGGGTAGGGGAACCAATCCAGGCACAAGGGAAAACAAGTTGACTAAAATCAATGGAGAGAAGGGAGTAGGATGCCTATAGAAGCGAGGAATTATTAAACTGAAGGAAGGCCAAACATGATAGTAAAGAGGAAAGTAAAGGGAAATAGAGGAAACTAAAGGGAAATAGAGGAAAGAATAAGAAGGGAAAGGACATTTATAGAGATCTAAATACAGACATGTGCATATATAAATATATATATGTGTATGTATATATGGAATACAACTATGTACTCATACCCATATGTTATGAATTAAGATAGCAAATAGATATTGGGTTTTGACTCAAGCACTCTCTCATACAAGAACATGTTCTAACAATCTGGCATTCTGTGATGCTCACCTTCCTGACACGATTGTTGAAAAAAAAAATAGGTGCATAAGCAAATGTGGTGAAGGAAGTAGTGTCTGTCTATCAAAACATATAGCATCTTGGGTCATAAAGGTTTGAAGATAAACAAGTGGCCAATAGTTGAGATGCAACAAAGCCCACATAAAAGAAGCACACCAGCCTGTGTGATCATGTGTTAATGGGATCAGTTATCAGGCATCTAAGATCCACAGCAAAATCATACCCAATGTGAATTGGGGGGGGTGGGCTTGGAATGGAGAACCATTATGCATCTGTAGACAATTCGCCATCCCCTCACAGAGGGGTCACAGGAAAGAGATGTCAGGATACAATATAGCACCCATAAAACACACAATTTTCCTCTAGTTCTTTGGTACTTCTTTCTCCCCACTAGCATTACCTCCATTCTACCTAACAAATTGGATTAGACCAGAACAAGCATACTGCTACAGATAAAAGTCTGCAACACAGGGAATCCAGGATAGATAAATCCTTCATGGTCAACAATGAGAGTAGAGTAGATTAGGGAAGGGTGGGGGAGACGGGGGAATAGATCACAAGCATCAAACTAGAACCCCGTCTGAGGGGGACGAACAATGAAAAGTGGGTGAGGGGTGATGGAGGACAATGTAAGATATGAAAATAATAATCTATAACTTATTAAGAATTTATGAGGGAGGGAGGGCTGGGGAGGGAGGAAGGGGGAAGAAATGGGCAGCTGATATCAGGGGCTCAAGTGGGAAGAGAATGCTTTGAAAATGATAATGGGGGCTGAGCCCCGGTGGCGCAGTGGTTGTGCGCGGGACTGTGGCCCACTGAGATGGAGGTTCATTTCCAGCAGTGGGGCTGGACCTCCTACTCCCACCACCGGAGAGCAGTGATGCGCCCCCCCCCCAAAAAAAAGAAGAAAATGATTATGGCAGTATATGTGCAAAGGTGCTTAACATATTGGATGAATGCATGGATTGTGATAAGAGATGTAAGAGTCCCATCGTTTTATTGTGGCTCTTACAGCTCTTATAACAACCCACACATCAATTGTATCAAACACATTTGTACATGGGTTGCCATCATCCTTTCCAAAATATTTTCTTTCTACTTGAGCCTTTGGTATCAGCTCCTCATTTTTTCTTATTTTTGATCTTTCCAATATGAGATGTTTCAAAAATTTCATGGAAAAATGGGATTAAAGTTAATAGAACCATTCTACAAGCTCTCTCATAT
Source organism: Nesogale talazaci (assembly GCA_004026705.1). NCBI lineage: Eukaryota > Metazoa > Chordata > Mammalia > Afrosoricida > Tenrecidae > Nesogale > Nesogale talazaci. The sequence continues at coordinate 19,489 of PVJH01008848.1, read as the reverse complement.
CTGATTAATACATACATCTAGTTAATATGTGATATAGCAGGTATATTATCAAATATTACCCAAAAGTACTTTACAGACTAGTTTATTTATTTCTTTTTGTTTTTTTGGGGGGGCATCACTGCCCTCAGGTGGTGGGAGTAGGAGGTTCAGCCCCACTGATGGAATTGAACTTCTGTCCCAGTGGGCCGCAGTCCCGTGCACAACCACTATGCCACCGGGGCTCAGCCACAGACTAGTTTAATGAAAAATTTCCCCTTTATAGGTATTTCCAGGGCACTTATAAATTCATCTGAATCTTTTTTTTTTTGTAATTTAAAAAATGTGTTCCTATAATTTTTTTGCTAATAATGTTTCTTTAAAAAGTTTTGCTATACAGAATTTTTACCCTTGCTGTTTTATGTGGTCAACATTCTCAAGCATCTTCTCTTCCAGTAAATCTGGAAAAGTCAGAAATCTGTAAGGCAGAAATTTCTCAGATAAGAAATACTCAAGTGTTTTCCACTAATATTGCATGATAGAAACATGATAGACATCATCATGTCAAAAGCAGAAAACTTTTGAGACAAGACAGTGCTGTTGAGTTCCAGCTCTCACAGATTTCACTGTATTCTGGATTTTGAGTCACAACCAAGAAACTTCTACATTCCCATATTCTCTTCTAGAATATGTATGATTTATTTTTACAATTTGGTAAATAATTCCTTTGTAACTCATTGCACAGTATAAACACTTGATACAATATCAATAAGTAACAAGTTACTTCCTATCCTCCTATTTGATATACCACCTTTTTTTTTGTTTGTTTTTTTGAGCACCACTGCCCTCTGGTGGTGGGAGTAGGAAGCCCAGCCTTTGCTCCTGTGGAGCCGCTGCTGGAATTGAACCTTCATCCCAGTGGGCCTCAGTCCCGTGCACAACCACTATATTACCGGGGCTCAGTCCAACCCACCTTTCTTATAAAATAAATTTGGTGTTTAAAGATGACTTCTCTAGAGTAGCAAAATTAAACAAAAAGTGTGTATGTGTGTATGTGTGTGTGTGTGTGTGTGTGTGTGTGTGTTAGTTTGGGTGGACTAGAGAAACAAATTCGTAGGCACTCATATGTGTGTAAAAAAGAGCTTTATATAAAAGATTAATTATATCTTCAGAAAAGATCCAATCCCAGTATACATCAAGTTCATAAGCCTGATATTAGTCTATATGTCCAAATCCAGTCTGTAAATTCCTCTTCAGATTCATGCAATGGCACCAAGAGCAGGAAGATCGCAGACCAGTGGGTGGAATCTTAGGATCCAGTGGCGGCGGAGACATCTTATCACTGGTGTGGGTCTCTATGTGGCCCCTTGAGCTCCAATGACTCTGGCTGTCATCAGCATAGTTCCATGTTTCTTGTCAACAGGAAGATGAAGCAGAGAGTGGCAGTCATGTACTTGATGTCAATTTCATGATTGGGAGTGTAGGGGTGGAGTCTAGCCTGCCAGTCTGAAGCTAACCAATGAGACCTCTGTGTGGGGATGGCTTTCTCTGAAAATTCTGGGAAATCTCAAGATATCTCCACCTACAACCCCATTCCTGAGATACCAGATACTCAATTCCCTGGAGACAAACTACTGACAAGATGAGATGACAGCATGCTGATCAATCCTGATTCATGGAGACTGGAGGAGCCAGAGGAGAAGTCACAGGGGCTTACTCTGATGGAACCAAATCTTGGGGGCTGGAGAAGCCATGTGGAAACTCTTGCCAGTGATGAGATGCTTGGGAGGTCATGGGGAGACCCCTACCAGTGCTGAGATACTTCTCCCATAAATGGATACTGCTGATGAACCCTGAGCCCTAGAAACAAGGAGCAATTGGGAGACCCCTGCCAGCGTCAGGATGCTTCTATCACCACTGGATACACAAGACTCTGCATCCACTGGCGTGTGATTGTCCTGGTGCCATTGCACGTGCTTCCTGCGTCAGAAGGAGACTTTATAGATTGATATCAGACATGTGGGCTAATATCGGACTTATGACCTTGGACTGGACTGGGTTGGGATGCTTTCTCAATGTTCAATTCTTCTTGTATATAATAAACCTTTCCCTTAGATCCATATGCATGTTTATTGAATTTGTTTCTCTAGTCTACCCAGACTAACACACACACACACACACACAGAGTGTATCTGGTCTCCACTGAGCTATTTATCTCTGTGGCACCTCCAAATGAGGTCATAAAGCTGTGACCCAACTGGCAGACTAGAATCCACCCTTCCTCAAGTTGACAGTAGATTATGTAACTGCATGTGTGTATGTGTATGTGTGTGTGTGTGTGTGTGTGTGTGTGTGTGTGTGTGTGTGAGAGAGAGAGAGAGAGAGAGAGAGAGAGAGAGAGAGAGAGAGATACCTGAAGAAAATAGGTCATTTGGTTACAGAGGCTGACAGACCACACGTCTTTGCATCAATTGTCAGACTGTAGGCTGCTTCTGACTCACAAACGTGCAGGGAATGGTGACCCCAAGATTAGGCAGACAATATGGCAAGCTGCTAATTGAAGAACCCAAACCTTAAGGTCAGACAATGAGAGCCAAATGCAGGATCCAGAGTAAGCAAAAAGCTACCACGTTTTTCCCAGAATGCTCATGTATATTTAATGAAGTCTGCACCTTTGAGGAAACTACTTTTCAAATGATTGGCTGATCATTGAAGATTTCATCATGGAAATGATTATATTATGTAATAACTTATCCTGGAAGATGACTACACAACAGATTCCAACCCAGAGAATTATAGCAAAGCCAAGTTGAAACACAACTCTAACCAATATAATCTATCACTTGTTAACTTGGTATCTCCTTAAACTATGCATAATATAAAAATGAAAACAATTTTGAATCATATTTGCACCTAATATGATACAACTAACATCTGTACACACATCTCATTTATATTTTACAATTTATAAGTGGAGAAGACAAAAATATTTGATGCAGAACTCAAATAAATACTTATAACAAGTACAGTTAAAAGTTCTGCAGCTGGTCATGTAATTGTAGCTAGTATTTAGAACCATCTTCTTCTAGTTCCCATCTAGCATTTATTTTGCTCTCAGCAAGCATCTCAGTTGGTTTAGTTTTTTCGAGTACTCAAATCTTCATTCTGGAACTGTTGAGACCATTGATTGTCAAGTGGTAACTGGATTGATGTAGTTTTTCATTTACTCTAATTTCAGGCTCTGGTAATACCAAAAGATGCCCTAAGTAATCACAGTATACAGACACTCTTCTTTACTTACATTATGTGATATCAAAGTGACTTTCCTTTTAAGTATAGTAACTCATTTCTTTGTTGGTTCAGTGGCATGAAGTCCCCAATGTGGCCAAGGACATTCATTATTTCTAGTTCAGTGAAAATGATTTTGTGTTTCCAGGTGAGAGTATTCCCCCATATGAAATTGAGATCTCCAGAAGCACAGAGCATAGGGTTATAGGGATAGGAAGCTAACATTTCCTCCTAATAGCTTTATTGACATATACAAGGAGCTACCTTCTTTACCCAAAACAGCAACAAATCCCTGATTGCACTGGGTGAAGCAGACCTTTTGTAGGATACATTTTTTCCCTATTAGGCAAGCATCCAGCAATTGGTTCTGTGTAAGTGCCCCCAGTGGCATCACCTGGGAAGTTTTTCTCTGGTCACAGTGACTTTTTCCATAAATGCAGTTTTAGTTAAATCTCTTTTTTGTGTGTGTGATGGTCAATTTAAGTGAAAAATGTGTGCTGTGAAATTTTGTTTTCTCTTCAGGAAAAATGCCACAGAAACAGTTGTGATGTTGAACACAGCTTAAAAGGCAGCACTATGGGAAAAACTCAAGTGTATGAGTGGTTTTCTTGTTTCAAAAAAGGTGAACTATTGATTGATGATAAACCTCATACTGGATGTCCGTCAACTTCCTGAACTGATGAAAATTTCTACTTGAAGTGTTTCTGGAGTTTGTTCCACCAACTCAGGTTTTTTAAAAAGTAACTCTTATTTTTTAGGTCAGGCTTAATCAAAATTTCTATTTAGAGGTTCTGAAAAGATTGTGTAAAAAAATGCGCCCAAAAAACAACAATCCTGATTTGTGCCAGATGGAGTACTGGTTTTGCCACCATGACAATGCATCTAGTCATACATCCATCTCAGTGTGCCAGTTTTTGGTAAAAAAAACAGCATGCCTTTCTTGTTTCACACACCTTACTCACCTGATCTCCCCCCCTCCCGCCCCCACTTTTGTGTCTTCATTTTGTTTCTGTGAAAGAGGGGCATAAAAGTACAGTGATTTGATGACACAGAAGAGGTGAAGAAAAAAAAATAAGGGAAGACCTGCCAGACATCCAAATAGATGAGCTTGCAAAATGTTTCCAATAATATAATCACAGATTTGATAAACATATTAAGTGTAATGGAGAGTACTTTGAAGGTGATAAAGTTGTTTTGTTAAGCAAGAAAAGAAAATGTAAATACATAGCTTGGAAAGATGTGGGGTTTTTTTGGTACCCCCTTGTAGATCATGTATCATACACTTCATAGCTCAGTAGAATTTAAGGAGAGTTGTATATACATCACCACAGTTAGTTAAAGTGCATCCTCTTCAAATAATATTCATTATTTGCTCCAACTCTCCCCCCCATGTCCCTTATAAGGCATACATCGATTATTGTTTATTGTTGTTTCTATTCATCCACCCAACCTGTGCTTCATATACTGGAAAACATACTAAAAAAAAAGCAAACAAAAACAAAAGCAAGAAGAAAAGAGAACATATTTTTTTAAAAGAGAAAAAGGAAAAGACAACAATAAAGCAAGCAAACCAGATAAAACAGCCTCTGTTGAGAAAAAAAGCAGGAAATACTGAAAACTTAAATGAATGCAAGATGGGTCAAGGGGGAAATCTAATGACCCAATACCATACTATAACCTGATTACACCAATCATAATCAAGGTTACATTAGTCTATCTGGTAACAAGTTTATTCACTTCCCTCAACCACATTCAGAGGGAATTCACCATTGGCTTAATCTATATAGGGTCCCTGAATTTTGGGTTTCCATTGTCTTCCACATCATTATGCAAATTGAGCTTACAATTTAATTTGATACCTTTCCTTTCTTTGTATTTTGTTATCTATCATTCTTGGGCTACACACACTGGTATGTTTCTTCCATGTGGACTTAGTTGATGTCTCACTTAGATGGCTGCTTGTTTCAATACAAACCTTTAAGGTCCCAGAGACTAATCTTTTTGATAGCTGGACACTATATCCTTTCTTTACCCTATGTAGAAGCAAACATTTTATGAGTGAGTCATAAAGTAATATTGAGTGGTGTCATTCCCATTATTTGCCTTGGTTCCTGAACTCATGAATGCTGGCTACTAGAGAAACAGCACAATAAACTGGAGATGGTTTAGAGCATTACTCGCACACTACCCCAGTCCTACAAGGTATTGTTACCTATCTGGTACAATAAATATGCTTTTAGGGCAGAGGTGGGGAACATCCAACCTGGGGATCTATAAGATACTCAAAGTCTGGGTTGAGCCCCGGTGGCTTAAGTGGTTGAGTGTGGGACTGCAGTCTGCGGGCTTGGCGGTTCAAATCCAGCGGCGGCTCTCAGGAGCAGCACTGAGTAGCTCCCACAACTACCAGAGGGTAGTGATACCCCCCCAAAAACAAACAAACAAACAAACAAACAAACAAACAAAAAAGATACCCATAGTCATTAACACCTGTTAACATTACCCACACAACCAATGAGAAGCAGTTCCAGGGATCACATTAGGTGTAAGTTAATTAAATGTTTAAACATATCAGAATAATTTTTAAGTTAATAGTTTTGTATGACTCTAGAATGATATAATTAATATCCAAGTGGTCCTTGGCAGGAGTTTCCTCTTCCATGTTTTATAAGGACATTTAATTGTTTTATGAAGTCAGCCTCTTCAGGACGATGGGGAATATGGCAAGATCACAGATCTCGCCATTTTTATTTCCAAGCAAAATGAATATCTGGGTACACCGATTGAAGTTCTTAGATGACTTCTCTACCACCATCCTGTAGGAAGGTCCCAGAAAGGGGATGTTATGTTGTAACTGTCCATCTTTAAGGGGTTCCTGCATTTGTGAAGAGTCATCTATAATCCAAGCATGGGTTTTCTCTTCCTCCGTCAACTGATCATAAGGAACTCCTCATGAGGCCACAGGTAGAGACTAGGAGAGGGAAGATAATGTGACATACTTGGAGACCACGGGCATTTAGGTCACCCTGTCTTACAAATTGTGTCTTCAAGTTCTGCGTAAGCTTGATATCATATATGCCACTTCCACTTACTAATGTAGTATTATTGTGCGCACTAACTTTATGACTCTGGGTTAGATAGCACTCAATTCATGATGGGTAGCTCATGGTAGATAGTGATTTTGTGGTCCATTGTTAGGTATAGCAAATCAAAAGCTGTTTCTCACAAGCAAAGTAGTTATTTGCAGAAAATGGAAGGGCTTGTGAAGCGATTGCAGAACCTTCTTGTGTTCTGGGTTCAACTCAAAATATGCAGTTTTTCAAGTCACTTGATAAATGTTCCAGAATAGCACATTCAAATGAGGGATAGATTTTCTTCAAAATACAAAGATACATGGGAGGAACCAGAGGCAATAATTTGCCCTTCACTTTAGAAGAAATGTCTCGTTACATCTCACATCACATGAACCCTTTGAAACTTCATGGAAGTGAAAGGCATATGAATTCTTGTTGGATTAATATTTCACCCTCTAGCATGCAAATGTTTTACCAATAAGTCTAGAGTTTTAAGTACTTCTTTCTTATTAGGTTTAAACATAATTTTTTCATAAATATGATGGATCAGTGTGACATCTTGTGGAAGGAAAAGGTGATCAACTTCATTGCAGACTGTATTATCATGGGGTGTTGATGAGATGATATACTCCTGAGGTAGGATAGTAAAAGTGTATTGCAGGACTTGCCACCTGAAGGCAGTGTTTCTGGTGAGCTTTTGACATTTGATTAAGATAAAGGAATTGGTTGTATCTACAGTTGATACCAGGTACAATGAAATATACTAAATTGTTCAAATAATGAAACTATATCAGAAACAGCTGTTACAATTGAAGTCTACAATAATTCAACAAGATGCTTCAACCTGTTTTTGTACTTATCAAATAGGTGAATGAAATGGGTCCATGGTGAGAATTAGACCCTCACCCTTTAAGTTCTTCAATGCAGTACTGCTTTTGGTTAATATTTTCTCCTTGAAGAGGTAGTTTTAATGACTTCTATTTGGTTTTTCAACCATAATAACCTTTACTCTACCTGTCAAGAATGGACCCCAGATTCTGAATACAGATATTCCAATTATGCATTCTGGAACTGGAGAAATCACTACAGAATAGGTTCAATGACCCATTGGACCCATTGTGAAATGGAACTCATCTAAGAATATATTAGTAACTGGACACCCACATCCCCCAATTTAGGCAGTGGAACACAGTTACATTTTGGGGTTTCTGGAATTAGTGTTCCAAACCAGTGTCTAGTATACCCCAAAAGTCTGGTTATTTCCTTCCCCCCAAGTAATAGTCATTTTCATAAAAAGTGAGAGTATAGGTGAAAGATTAACATTAAACATTTTTGGCAGTGTACTGATTTCTTTCCTCGGGGGCACTTGGCTTCCTTTTCATTCATGGGGTTATATAGACCTATAAACCAGCTCAAGTCTGAGAATTAATTGAGAGCTGTGTCTTTATTGTGGTGATTCAGGTTAAATTTTGATTCATTCGGCATAGAGTTTTCCACATGCACGTGCTAAGCAACTATTTAGTATAATTTTTATCTTTTTCACTCCTAGGGACATCATGTCTAAGGAAACAATGACAAAGTCCATATAAATCAGACTGTTCTAATAACTGCTTTCACTCTTTTGTCCTCTACGGAAGCTATCGCTGTTTTTGTCCATTAAGTGCTGTCACTTGAACCCTACCACTAGAGGGTCTAATCAGCTTCATTGTAGCTGTGTCTTAATTCAATTAGGTCAATCTGACTTACATAAAATAGCAATCATAATAGTTTTTAAGAATACTGAGACTCCTTTCACAATTTTGTTCTCAACATTGTGGTTAAAGATGTGTCCTCTGGATACTCTATGATCCTCACTTGAGAAATCCACTTTAACTTGCTAATTTCCCTTTGTCTTTGGAAAGCTTCTTATATATTATACAAATGTAGATCTAGTATTTCAAATTGATTTAGTATAGGTCACTATGCTGTTCATATTTCAGTGAACCATTCAAATAAGTGATTAAATTCTATACTAACTTCTCAAGCTGAAACATTGAAGGGAGAATAATTAGAGAGCCCTCATCAAGAAATTCAATGGATCCAATTTTATGACTCTTGTATCATTATCATACACCTTTTATAGTTACTATCACACATATTCTCCAGGTTTTTATTTTTACATTTTTGAAAAGTCAAGGAATTTCTTGGGAGTGTAGGCATACCTTTACCTGGGTCATAATCTATATCATTCCCCTTTGAGACACTTAAAGACTAAAGTCTACTTACAGATTTAGAAGAAAAAATATGTGATTAATAATTTCTGGAAACCAGTGGAAATATCTTGTAAGCATAGTCATTAGGTGATAACTCAGTCAATACCTCAGGTGATATCTCAGATAATGAGCTAGAAACCAAAACCAAACCTACTGCTATTAATAAGATTCAGACTAAGAGAGGCATGATAAGACAGTGTAGAATTTCTCCCTAAGGTTTCTGATACTGTAAATATTATAGGAGTAGATATTTTTATATACCTCCTGTGGAGTGAATGGTGGGTTTGAACTTCTGACTTTTTTGTGGTAATCATAACCAATAAGACCACCATTGTTTGTGAATCTATTCTGGTGATTCGGTTTAAATTGACATTCACTTGACCTAGGTTACTTTTCCATGTGTATAAATCAAGTAAATTATTAGTATAGTTAATTTTTCAACTCCTAGGTATACTATGTTTAAGAAGCCAGTGCCACAAATCTTCAGGCACACATGGGTTAATTGCATCATCAGAAGATAAGAGGTTTGGTTATGTTGGTATGAGGGGTTTGAAAGAATTAGGAGGCTGAATGTCCCCATTCTATATTTAATGATGCCATTTCTTCCCAATAGATGCCTTCATCTAACATCAGGCATAATTTGATGTTGAGAATTCAATTTGTGTTGTAATTTAGCCACTCTCCGGAGAAGATTTAGAGTTTGTTTTCCAGCAATAGTATTTATTGCTACAAGAATACAAGTGACAAATTGAAGGTATTTTATGTGATGATTGAGCAGTAACTCTGAAATACTTATTTCATTTCTTTCTTTCACTACTTATTGTAGTATGTCATATTAACCAACCAACATCCTTATACTTTTAATTCTGACATAACTTCAGAAATATACCAAACATATGATTACCCAGAACCTCACTTACCACCAATACTTGGTCTATTGTTAGTGATATTTAGTGTATAAATATTGTCTCTTCATGCTATGAAACAACAGTACCCTTTTTACTAATAGAGGTAGAATCCTTAATTCCTTTCATGCTTTTTAGACTTGATAGCCAAAAAGAAATAAAAAACAAAACAAAACTCATCTTCATGATGTTGTTTCTCTGGAACCATCCTTGGTACCAAATGTCTTAGCTCACATTTGCCAGAAAAGTAAAAACAGTGAACCTTATATATATGGACATCAAGAAGCTCATGGAAAAATAAAATGAAAAGGAATGGAATATTCTCACAAACTTTTTTTAAAGGCGCCAGGTATATAGTTTTATCTCAAGGACATCGTCCACATGATTATAGAGGCTATATATCAGAAGGTGGCCAGTCCTCTGATATACTCACAGGGTTCAACAGGCAGTTGTGTACCGATAATTATTATTTATTATATCAACAATATAGAGATCATGAGAGAGAGAGAGAGAGAGAGAGAGAGAGAGAGAGAAGAGAGCATTAGAAGTTACATATATATCCTTTCATGGTACATTTCTATCAGACTAGGGGGCTATTAACAATGGCTCTTGAATCTGGTCCACAGACTTCAAGGGAAGTGAGCCATCATCCTAAGAGCAGGGGAGTTAGCTTGCAGTTAGACAACACAAAGGCCTTAAGTAATTGGGAATTTCAGGGAGAATAGCGAACTTAACTTCCATAACAAATGCTGGTAAACAGTCTGCTTAATAGTTGGAGCATAATAATTGTGGAAAAGTTCTGTCTTCATCCCACAGCTGTAGTTTAAAGTCTGTGGGTCAGAGGTCAGATTAGAGGAGCCTCTTAAATCATGCAGTTTCAGGAGCTGATCAAGTTCTTCATTTTCAGAGAACTGGATGCTGACACATAGGCCACCGAGACTCATAAATTCCAAGTTTGCTCATATCATGGAAGATGGTTGACTCAAGTGTTGAGAACTAGCGGTTGGTTGATGAGAGCTAGATTCAGAATCCAGAGCAAGCAAAACAATCCTCAAACCCAAAATTTCCTAAACTGCAAAATGTTAACTACAAGATTTATATATAGTTGATGTAGGACACACCTTTGATGAAACTTCCTGTCAAGTGATTGGCTGCTCATAGCAGAACTCGTTCTGAAGAGGATAACATTATAATCTTATTATAATTTTCTTATATTTAGCATCATTGCATATGTTGCGTGAGTCTGAAGAGAAAATTATAGACTGGTACATATCAACTAGTATCAGACTTATGGATTTTATCTGGACTGGGCTGGCTTGTTTTCTTACTATTCAATTACTCTTTATATAAAACTTTTATACACCTTTGAGTCTCCCTGGATTTGTTTCTCCCTGGCTAACACAGAACACATTGACACACACCATTAACCATCACAACTAGTTGTCAGTCACTCCAAGAAATCACAATTGATGTCTTTTTATACCTTTCTCAAGATCTAGTACATTACTTTAGTCCTGGAAGAGGGGCTTTCTGCCTCTTTGGAATCCATGTTTGAGATTTCTTACAGAGAGCAAGAGTCTTCTCACTCTGGGAAGCTAAAAGTGATGCACAACCTTCACATAGTAGATGAAGCACAGTAGAGCTTGGAATGTGCTTATACAAACATCAAATAAACTATCATTTGCCCAAATTGCCATTTATATTTTCTAATTGTATTTGACTTATAGCCTGGCATTCTTCTGTAACATTGTAAATATACCATTTTATAGTTATTAAACTTTGATTTAAAATGATAAGATTTCCACCTGGATGGAAAACTGTTTTCTTCATGGGAAGTTTATTAACAATTACATATGTAAATCTAAGCATACTTTCATTGATACATTCTCTTGGGACATATTTCACCAAGAAATTATTAGTGAACATGAAAACAATAGTTAAAATTCCCTGAGGATAATTGAGGTATTGAATAATTTTACATATTTTAAAGGAAGCACCAATACTTGTATCACTTGAGGGTGGGAAGGTTGCAGAGAGAATGTTAAAAAAATTAAGCTAGCAGAGATGCCTTTCAAATTTAATCAGCAAATGCCTAAACAAGAATTAAGGTTGTGGACTATTTAGTGTCCAGCAGTAAGATGAATATAGCTTCAGGATCTTAGTTTTCTCTCATAGGATTCCTGGTTAATACAAATTTAGGGCATTTTCTTGTTTGAAAAGTGTGATGCATTTTCTTCTTATATAAAATCGTATAAACACTGTTATTTTACATCTGCATTTTTTTCATTGTTTAAATATTCTTTTAACAATTAAAATTTTAATTTAGCATTATCCCCAGGAACCAATTGTGATAATCACAACCAAATGTCTAAAAGCGGTCACAGTTGGAGGACAAGGTTATATGCTTTTTAGTGTAAGGAATCCAAGATAGGTGAATCTACAGGGACAGCAAGGAGAATAAAGGTTTCTCGGGGGGTACCGTGGTGATGGTGGGAGGAGGAAAAAGGAGCTGATGTCAAGGAGTTCAAGAAAGAAAATGTTTTAAAACTGATTGTGGTAGCAATACTGTTTGATGTGATGGAACTATGGAATGATATAATATATGCATTACCTCCCAATAACATGGTTAAAAAAGAGAGAATATATAAGGATCCCCTTAAAGTCTTGCAATGAATAAAGATTTTTAATATTAAAAAGACCAAATACATAAATCCAGCAGATATTCATAGTTACTGATATACCTTCTATGAAAATGGAAGAAGTAGCAAAACACACTTTCTTCATGGGATACAGGGGAGAAATGGAAATTATGTAAGACGAAAGCATCAGAAAGAAGTTAGCTTTGCTTAAAATAGTTATATTGGGATATGCTTCATATACATTATAATTTAAGCATTCATATTATTGTGCAATAATGACAACAATCTGTTTCAGAACATTTTCTTTTCATACTCATTATTGGTAGCTTCCCACTCCCCCCATCCTCCCTGCCATGCCCCTAAGAAATTATTAATCTAGTGGCTGTCTTTATATTTTTTACCTACCCTAGGTTTCATAAACAGAAAATAATACAAAACACAAATGTGAAGCAAACAACCCCCCCAAAAGCCAAAAAGAATGAGTAAAAAAAAATAGAAAAGAGAGCAGAAAATATTAAAAATGGAAATAACTATAAAAAATGTCAAAAGAGAGTTCAGAAGATAGGTTTTTATATTTTAACCTAACTCAGTGTGTTAGACGGGATTCTCTAGAAAAACGAAACCCAGACACTAGTAATTCTCTTTATATATTTATATAGATAGAAGGATATATAAGACAAGAAAGAAACAGCTAACTAATCTATAAAGCAGTACAGATTGCTCAGTGCAACTCACTTGTGTGAGGCAACTAGAAGACTGGCAGTCTTTCAAGTCTGGAGGTCCCCTGAGTAGTCCTCTGTAGAGCAATCCAAGCTACCTGGTCACAAGCAGCAAACAGCAGAGCAGGTCACCAACAGTCAGCCAGATGACAGAGTCCGACAGTCCCCAGCTCAAGGGGTGTATTTTCCAGGAGCGAGGCAAAGCAGGGCTTGAAGGAACCTCAACTCACAGCAACACAGTCCACGATTAGGCATCCCACGGGTAGTGTTGCTTGGAGGTCGAGACACAGGACAAACAAGGCAGCTGGCTGGTTCAAAGATCCAAAAGCAAGAGGGCACGGATGCGTTTCACCAAGCCTTTTCTGTCTCCGCCCTTAAATTGATCTCCTGTGTTCATCGGCCATGTTGTCACACTAGACCTACCTATCTTCTTTGGCCATGTTGGCACAAAATGCTTACCCATCACACTCAGACTACCTCAATTAACTTTACAAAGCTTTCTTTCTGATAGCAAGGCTGGCTAGTCACTATTGTACTATGTTCAGGGAGTTCACTGGAGCCTTAATCAAATGTGGATCCTGCAAATGACTTTGGAGTTTTCATTGTTACCCATAGCCTCTATTGAACTAGTTTTTTAAGATGTACATATAAAAGGGTTTTTTTAAGATGTACATATAAAAGGGTATGGCACATGGACATTATCTTGTTGGTTGAAAGAGTAGATTAGAAGATTAGATCACTTGAGCAGAGAAGCCTGCCTTCTTCTTGGTACTTATCCTTACAGCAGGGCACTCATACAATATTTGTTCTTTTGTGATTGACTAACAGAATAATAGTTTAAGTAAGAAACCCTTAGAGTTTTGAGAGAGAAATTATTTAAATGAAGCACAGATTTTGAGTTGAATGCCTTCAGGTTGAGACTTAGAGCAGAATGGAATGTAGTCCTGAAAGAACTTTATAACATGTCCTGATAAACAACTAGTCTGAACATTTATCACTTTATCACTGGAATTACAAACTATTGAATTCCTTAAAAATTTTTTTCATCATGACTCTTCTGCTCCCCCCAACCCCTGTGTAAGTTCTGTGTAGGTGTTGCAATGGATATTAGAACCTAGAGTGTTAAAATAGGGAACACTGAGGCAACATCAGGCACAGGTAGAAGAAAGTACTGGCAATCACTGGTAATTGGCCAGTTGAACTAGTGTGTATATATAGGTATGTGTATGCTTGAGAGAGAGAAGAGAGAAGTGAGAGAGAGAGAGAGAGAGAGAGAGAGAGAGCGAGCATTCCTTAATGAGATTCTGACAGAATAAAAAAAAAACTTTTTAGAGTTTTGCTGCAGGTATAAAAAGAAAAAAATGATTTGAAGCTAGTAATGAAGACTATATGGAGAAATCATTTTTGTCACATAAGATCTTCCCAGCTGGTGGTACCTGAAGTACATCCACGTTCAAATACAGAGTCCATCCCTCTGTCTTAGGAGACAGCTCAGGCAAGTGTAGGTAGCTACCCCCACCCCCATCCCCAAGACCTCTGCCTCTACGTTGCTGGGACTTTATCATGTTGTAGAAGGCATTTCAGAAGACTTGGTGGTGCCATAGGTTAAGCATTGTCTTACTAACCGCAGAGTGGGTGGTTTAAAGTTACCAGCCATTCCACAGGGGAAAGACAACACTGTCTGCTCCTATAAGCATTTGTAGTGTCAGAAATCGTAAGGAGCAGTTTTCATTTGTTCTCTAGGGCTGCTTTGAGAAGGAACTTAGTTGATGGCCTTAGATAGGTGGCAGGCGGTACCTTCCTTGTGTTCTGTGCTGTGAACAACTAGGTGAGGTCAGACACTGGGGCCTGACCAGCCTAGGGTCACAGTGACCTAGGGTCACTGTGCGAGTCTCTGTGTGGACATCACAACCAGGGCAGAGGCTGGTGTAAGCAGGTTCAGACCGAAACATGTTCAGTTCTGCACAGGAGGCAGGTTCAGTGACCTTGATTCTACTAGTACGAAGGGGAAAAAAACCGTGCTAATTTGTCTTGCAAATTGAGGAAAACAATGCTTGTCAGTTGACATCTAGGGAGAACTGCACGCCAGGGGCGCAGTGGTCCGTCACACTCTCACCTCTGTCCAAGTTGCTTTCAGAAGCCCCCAGAGAGTCACCGCTGGGATGCAGTCTCACGAGGGGTCTGCAATCCTAGCACCCCATGGGGCTTTTTCTGAAAGATGAAAACAGGAATTAGTTTCTCAAACACGCTATCTTTGACAGTGGGTTTTCCAGCACCCTCTTTCTATCATTGGGTCACTATGTTCAGTTTGGGAACGTTTATCTACATTTATATTAGCAGCTTGCTTTTTATGGTACCTATGGGGCGGAAGGCTTGTGCATAGCAAGGTGACTTCTTAGGACTTATCTCCTCTGTGAAACTTCCATTCTAGGGCAGATCCACACAAGAGCAGCAGGGGATTACAGACCATAATCATGAGTACTGGGTGATATGCTTGTCAAGCTTAAAAGACTGGACAGATGGTTAAAGAAGTGAACAGAAAAATTCAGGTGGTTAGAAATCTTTGAGTCCTTTTATGCATCTCAAAGGTTTTGCCTTAGTAAATGCAATGTCTTATATGACTGTTGGTTTTGAACACATTTTCCCCCTTAAGATCAGAAAAGGTAAAAGATTGTTTCAGACAGAATAGGCGCACACTACATAATGGATCATCAGTGGAACTGTCACTCATAGGTCAAAACATGATGAATTAACCCAGTGCAAACCCCTCTGCACTTGAGTGAGTGTTCAGGGCTCATATACTGAACAGTGGAGTTCCCCTTCCAGGAGAGAAGAAAGTCCTTGGTCCTCTTCTGAGGAGCACAGGCTAGTAACAGCTGACTGGGGCAGCATGTCTTACCAGGACCTTACAGTGATGCGCTCCCCTCAGTGGGCTGTGTTTTACAGAGAGCTGATTAGTTTCCCAAACTTCAGAAAGTCATCTTCAGAATAAGTCTAGTAGGCACTTTTTCTAATGTGTGCAAACCCTCTCCCTCCATTAGTCCCTCTCCCTCCTTAGTGTCCTCACTGGAGGACTAAGACAATGTAGGAGAATTGTTGGATGCTAATGCATATTCGGAATCTTTGGATGATAAGAACATTTAATGCATTTGGTTACTAAAAATGATTGGAGGTTTGAATCCACCCAAATGAGTCTCAACAAAAAGGTCTGGTGATCTACTCCTAAAGCTCAACCACTGAAAAAACCCTTTGAAACACAATTCTACTTTGACACACACTCATTATGAGTCAAAACTGATGAAGCATGTTTTTTCGCAGGGATATTTTGAGTTCAATGTGGTCAAAATAGTTCATGTAGTTGGACCACTCACTGGAAGGCTGGATTTTTGCATCCACTCAGAGTCATTTATTTCATGATGTTCCCCCAATGCACTCAACTCTACAGAAATTGGATCTTTTTAAAAAGCTTATTTTTTCAGGGTGTTATAGATAATGATGTGTATCTATTAACGTTAGCATTTAGAAACATCAGTCTGATTCAACTCCCCTCATTACAGAAGAAAAGAGGGAGGAAAAGGAAGATTACCTGCAAGTCCTCAGCCTAGTGTGTAAGTGGTTGAGTGAGGAAGGAACTCAGGTCGTCTTCACTTCTTGTTTTAGTATCATTTCCACCACACTAACCACAGAACGAGTTTGGATTTTCTAAGTTATTGGTTCATTGTAATCCCCTTAATTATTCTCTCCCCTTTATCTGTTCAGACAGCACCAAAGATAAAGAGTCTCATTCTGTACAACTGACATCACTGGAGATATTGATGCCCTAGAGGGGAATTGGGAAGATCTAGCAGCCCGCATTTAGGATCTTGATATTTTCAAATGTCCAAAGTGATAAGCATTTGTCTAAGAGAAAAGCTTAAAATAGAGCAGAGTATCTTCCTCTCTGTCAGAAAAATGCCAAGTGCTTCCAGAATCTTTCTTAGACACTGACATTTTTCTGCAAATATTAGTGATTTGATATCATGTTGGGTTTTATATAGTACCATTTTACTTTGTATCATTACCCCCCAGATTGGTTACTCTTATTAATGGCATGAGTAATTATTTGAAGTTGTATACAGACTTAATTTTAATTTTCATATTAGGCACTTATTTCAATGTATAGTTAAATATGAGAAGGTTTCAAAAAGTTTACAGAACAAAGGAATTAAAAGATGATGGGTTTTTTCCTCCACCAACTTTTTGGAAGCTTCCTTTATAATTGGCATAGCACATATCTTATATTTTGTTGCTTAGAATGGAACTAGGTTTAAAAAATGCACTGATTTAAAGAAAAATACTAAATGTATAGCAATACAAGTGGTTCCGGAATTTGGTAAACAATCTGACAGTGATCCACAAATGTATTCACATATGATGCAGCCTAGGAAACACAAACCCATCACAAATATGAGGTAAAGATTGAACAGTTGTAATAGACCACAGGGAGCCACGGATAGTCTAGTTCTTGAATTCTGACTTTCCGTTAGGGTGCCTAGAAGCTCTGGTGGCATAGTGGGCTAGAAAGTAAACTGTTGACTGTGAGGTCAGTGGTTACAATCCACCAACCACTCTGAGGGAGAAAACAGAGGCTATCTGCTCCTGTATTGATTTCCTATGAATCAGAATGGACTCAGTGGCAGTGGGACCAGGGAGACACTGTGTCTTGGCCAATGCACCTGATGTATGTGGAGGCTTATATGTTGTTGCTATGATGCTGAAAAAGTTTCAGGTTAAGATAGACTAAAAAGAAAGCCCTGATGATCTGCTGTTGTAGGGTGCATTTCAGTTGGTTCTAATACTTTATACAACAGAATGAATCACTGTTCAGTCCTGTGCCATCCCTACAATTGTTGTGTTTGAATTCATTGTTGCAGCCATTGTGTCCATCTCTCTTGTTTAGAGTTGTGCTAGACCAATTGACTAGAGAAACAAACCCAGGGACATTCATATATGTGTAAGAAGGAGAGTTATGAGGGGGTAACCCCATCTTCACTGTGAAGCTTTTTTTTGGGGGGGGGGGGAAATCACTGCTTCTGGTGGTCATGGATGCTACCCAGTGCTGTTCCTGAGAGCTGCCTCTGGATTTGAACCGCCAAGCCTGCCAGCCACAGTTCCGCACTCAACCACTTATGCCACCAGGGCTCAGCCCACTATGAAGCTTTTGTAGTGTGTATTTTCCCTTAGTAGATGAGCATGGAGCAACTCATGTTCAGTGCACCCAGTGGAATCACCTGGGAAGGTTCTCTCAGGTCACAGTGAATTTTTCATAAAAAGCAGTTTTGCACGAATCTCATTTAGTTAATTAATTCATTATTGAGCATTTAATTGTGGTCTCTTACAGATATTATAGCAATTCACAAATCAGTTATATCAGGAGAATTTGTATTAATGATTCAATCATCATTTTCAAAACATTCTCTTTCTACTTGAATCCCTTGATACCAACTTCTCTTTATTTCCCCCTCCCCGACCCGACACCCCTCATGGACCCTTAATAAATTATATATGATTATTATTATTTGTCATATCTTGCACCATATGATGCATTCCTTCACCCACAGTTATGTTATTTGTCCTCCTCAAGGAGAGTTATACATTCATCATTGTTATCAGCCCCCATCCCTCCCTTCTCATAGCCTCATGGAATAGTTACTCCCATTACTGATTCTGAGGGGTTTATGTATCCTGTATTCTGTGTCTGAAATGCTCTTAACTCTACCAATGTACATATGCAGATAAAACAGGATTTGTGAGGTCACACTTGGGCCATGATAGTGGGCTGAGGAAGCATTGAAGAACATTGGTACTACACTGCACCCTGGATGAGTCATCACTTCCACGAGTCCTTTCTGTGAAAGGGTTTCCAATTACTTACAGATGGGCTTTGGGTGTCCACTCTGATGTGGTATCTGATCCCATTGTTACCTCATGGTGGGCGTCTTCCATGTGGACTCTTTTGCTTTCCTGCAAGATGGCTGCTTGTTTAACTTCAAGTCTGTAAGACTCCAGGTGCTATATCTTTTAGTTAGTTAGTTTTTTTTTTTGCATCACTGCCCTCTGGTGGTGGGAGTAGGAGACCCAGCCTTTGCTCCTGTGGAGCCACAGGTGCTATATGTTTTAATGGCTGAGCACCATCAGCTTTCATCACCACATTTGCTTATGCACTCATTTTGTTTTCAGCAATTGTGCCTGGACGGTGAATATCACACAGTGCCAGATTTTTTAGAACAAAGTGTTCTTATGTTGAAGGAAGTCTTAAGTTGAGGCCCAAAGTCCACCTGCTACTTTAGTCCTTTACATATAAATATATATACACAGACCAATACTCCTATCCTTATATATTAATATATTTACATATATATATACATGTTTATATCTATACCTCTCTATATAGCTTTAACCTCATAGTCCTTTTTTCTATTTCCTTTTATTTTCCTCTTGCCTCACCATTATGTTCACCCTTTATTTGGCACTCAGTAATTCCTCTTGACTACATTACCGTTGATCAAACATCACTAGGCATTCTAGACCCTACTTGCAGTCAATTTTAGATCCCCTGAAGTTCCCCTGATCCTGAATTTGTTGGCTCACCACACCCTA
>PVJH01008847.1:0-82815 GCA_004026705.1 Nesogale talazaci | reverse complement strand
AATATATCCTTGGCACTCCCTTGGGAACTCCATGCTGTGTTGTACACCCTTTTTGTTTTGCCATGGTGTGGTTGGGTCAGACAGGGTACAATCTCCACTCTGCTTCTCCATTGTTGTCCCTATAGGGCCTTGGGTCAGTGAGGGACACCGTGTTTCATAGTGGGGCCAGCCATATGGTCCTCTCTGCACACTGGTTGTTCTGAGTGGGAATATTGTCCCCAAGACTTGGTGAGCTAGGGTACATTCCATTCTCTCTTCCTCCCCATTCATTTGTTCTCTTGTGATCTGGTCCCACTCCCTAAGCTTCAGCTTCAGTGCTGTCCTCCAAAGCAAACTCCCCTGGGGGAAGAAGTGGGTGTACAAGTAGTTGGGATTGGGGTTGGGCCTTCAGACCCCTCCACTGGCTCCCACTATATTGCATCATGCTGCATTCACATCCTGGAACACTGGGTTTAAGTTTGGTACTACCGTTCCTGTGGAGATATAAGCAATGCGCTCCCCTTGGGTGGATTAGTATCCCATTCCCTCTTACACACATTCCCTCTTACTCCCTCTTACACACATCGTCATCTGCCCTCCCCCTCCACCCCTACAACAGTTGGCTACCATATGTAGCCCTGGATTTGGTCTGGCCCCTGCCATACTACCTGGGCCTCTCCAGGAATTTCTGTATACAGTAGCTTTTCCCTATGTCCCTTTTGCATTATTTTTAGCTTATTTCAGCAGACTCATGTTGTACATGTTCTTTTGCACTTGACTTACTTAGCATAATTTCCTCCAGTTCTTCCCATGCAGCAATGTGCTTCATGTGTTCATCACTGCTTTTCAGAGATGAGTAGTACTCCATTGTGTTTATGTACCACAGTTTTTTTTTTATCCATTCATCACTTGATGGAAATTTGGGTTGTTTCCAACTCCTTGCAATTGTGAACTGTGCTGTGATGAACAGTGGAGCACAGATGTCTGGTCGGGGTTTGTTGCTTGCCTCTTATGGGTATATGCCCAGCAGGGGGATTGCTGGGTTGTATGACAACTCAATTTCCATCTGTTTTAGATATCGTCAAATCAATTTTCATAGTGGCTGAACATACCTACAGGTCCACCAGCAGTGAATAAGATTTCTTGTCTTCCCACAGCCCCTCCAACACATGTTGCTTTCTGATTTTTTGAATTGGGCTGTTCTTATTGGTATCTCATTTTTGTTTTGATTTGCATTTCTCTTATGGCTAATGATTGGGAACATTTTCTCATATGCCTATTGGCCATTCTGATTTCTGCCTCTGTGAAACTTCTGCTCAGGTAGTTTGTCCACCTCCTGAGTGGGCAGTTAGTTTTGCTTTTTTTTTTGAAGATATCAGGCTATTGTAGATTTTAGTAATAAGACCTTTATCTGATTTTTCATTGTTAAAGATGTTTTCTCAGTCCGTGGATTCTCTTATGACTCTCTTGTTGAATTCTTTTGATGTACACAGGTGCATTTATCTTCAGTATACCCCACTTGTCAATTTGTGCCTCCTCTTTATTTGTGCCCTTCCCTATTTCTGATGGTCTATGTAATCCCTGTGCCAAAGGATTCAGGTTGGTCCCAATTTCCTCATTGATGGCACTAATAGTGTGTGCTTTTACTATGAGGTCTGTAATCCACCTTGAGTTTATTCTAGTGCATGAAATCAGATAAGGATGTTGCATCATTTTTCTACAGGTAGCTATCCACTTTTTCCAGCACCACTTGTTGAGGAGGCTGTCTTCTTCCCATTTGATATTTTGGGACCCTTATCAAAGATCAGTTGTCTGTATGATGATGATGTTCTTTCTGGGTTTTCAGTTCTTTTCCATTGGTCTGAGTATCTATCATTATGCCAATACTATGCTGTTTTGACCACTGTGGGTGTATCATTTGTGCTAAAGCAAGGAAAAGCAAGTCCTCTGTGTCCTTCTTCTCAAGGAGGTATCTGCTAACTCTGGATTTCTTCCTTTTCCATATGATGTCTGTAGTCATTTTTCCCATGTCTTTGAAAGAGATGAAGATAATTGTATCGGAATTGCATTAAACTTTTATAGTTCCTTGGGTAGAACTGACATCTTTACTCTATTGAGAATTCCAATCCATGAGCATGGGATATTCTTCCATTTGTTGAGATTACTCTTCATTTCTTGTAATAGTGTTCTGTAATTTCTTCATATAGATCTTTTGTTCTTTTAGTTGGGTATATTTTTTGTGGTCTTATCCAATGTATATAGCAGTTAGGTAGACTTCTGATGGTTGATCTTGTGTCCTGCCACTCTGTCATACTCCTCTATTGTTTCCAGTACTCCCCTTGTGAAACTTTTGGGGTTTTCCATATCTAAAATCATATCATCTGCATATAGTGATAGTTTCACCTCTTCCTTTCCCTTCCATCCCTTTGATGTCTTTTCTTTGCCTTATGCTGTTAGCTAAAATCTTCAGTACGATATTGAATAAGAGTGGGGACAAGGGACAGAAGACACATCCTGGTCTGGTCCGTTTTTTTCAGTAGGATTGTGTTCATCTTTTCTCCATTGACTACAACATTGGCTGTTGGTTTTTTATATGTAGCTTTTATTATTTTAAGGGATTTTACCTCCATTCCTATCTTCTTATGTGTCTTACACGCGAATTGGTGTTGGATTCTTTCAAATATTTTTTCTGCATCTATTGATATTATCATGTGGTTCCTATAGCTTTCCATGCCAATTGGCAAATGATACTAATAGTGTTTCATATATTGAACCACCCCTGGATCCCAAGTATGAACCCCTCTTGGTCATAGTGAATTATTTGTTTTATATATTTCTGTATTCTATTGGCCAGTATTTTATTAAGAATTTTTGCATCAATGTTCATTAGCTATATTGGTCTGCAGTTCTCAATTCTTGTGGGATCCTTGCCTGGCTTTGGTATCAGTCTTATACTAGTTTCATAGAAGGAGTTTGGGAGTTTGCCATATTTTTTGATGTTTTGGAAGAATTTGTGTAGGATTGGTGTAAGTTCTTCCCTGAATGCTTGGTAGAATTCTCCTATAAAGCCATCTGGTCCAGGTGATTCTTTTTGTTGGTAATTCCAGGATAACCTTGTCTATTTCTTCAATTACTTTGGGTCTGTTGAGATTCCTGACATCCATCAGGGATAGTTTAGAGAGGGACTGTTTTCCACGAATTTGTCCATGTCTTCCAAATTGTTGAATTCATTGAAGTACAGTCCTTTGTAGTACTGTGTAATTATCCTTTTGATTTCATTAGGGTCAGTTGTAGTGTCCCCTCTTTCATCCCTCAATCTTGCTATTGAAATTTGTTCCTTCCTTTCTTTGGTTTATCTGCCAGAGGTTTATCAATTTTGTTGATCCTTTCAAAGAACCAACTTTTAGCAGCATTATTTTTTCCCATTGTTATTCTTATTTTCTCTCTCCTGAATCTCAGCCCTGATTTTTATTAATTCTTTTCTTTTGCTATTGGTGGGATTGTCCTGCTGACTCTGCTCTTGTTGCTGTAAATTTCATGCCAACATTTCAGTTATGAGACACTGTTCTTTTTTCAGGCATGCACGTATTGCTGTGAAACTTCCTCTGATAACTGCATTTGTTGTGTCCCATAAGTTTTGGTATGTCATGTTTTCATTCTCATTGCTTTCTAGGAATTTCCTAATTTCATCTCTGATCTTGACCAGTGCATATTCCCTTTGCAATAGAGAGTTATTCATCCTCCAATTATTTTCTCTTGCTTTCTTCATCTGCCTTTTGTTGATCTCAAGTCTTATGGCACAGTGGTCTGAGAAAAAGGTACGTATGATAGCAATGTACTTAAATTTATGGAGATGCAGCTTATGCCCTATCATGTGGTCAATCTTTGAATATGTGCTATGTAGGCTAGAAAAGAATGTAAATTTTTTGGTATTTGGATGAAAAGCTCTGTAGATATCTAGCAAGTCAAAATGTCTAATTGTAGGGTTCAGATCCCTAGCCTCCTTGTTGAGTTTCTTTCCCTGTGATCTGTCTTTCTCAGATAGTGATATATTGGAATCACCCACTATAATTGTTGAGACTGTGAGTGCTTTTTTCATCTTTTGGAGTGTTTGGTTTACATATTCAGTTGGTCTCTCATTCAGGAAATATACATCTAGAGTGCCTATTGGTTCATTGCCTATCATTCCCTTGAGCATTATATAGTGTCCCACCTTATCTGTTTTTATGTTTTCCCCTTTGAGGTCAATTTTATCCAAGATTAGGATTACCACCCCTGCTTTTTTTTTTTAATTGTTGTTTGCTTGGTATGTGTTTCTCCAACCTTTGATTCTCACCCTATTTTTGTCTGTAGTATTGAGATGTAGGCAGCAGATTGATGGGTTGTGTTTTCTAAGCCAGTCTGCACACCTCAGTCTTTTAATTTCCAAGTTCAATCCACTGACATTTAGGGTTATTATCTCCAACTATGGAATATATGACGTCATCTTATACCTTTTGTATTGGGTGTTTCCCTATCACCCTTTCTCTTCAGTGAATTTTGCATGTGTGTGTGAGGGCTGGTCATTCTTGACTTCTTTCCACCCTATTTGGGGAGTTGTTTTCTCTTTCTTGCCTTCTGGGTGAGGTTGTTCTATGTGATCTCTTCTTTATGCTTGAGGAGTGCTGTTCTTCTGCCCATACTGGGTCAGCAAGGATCTTTTGTAGGGTTTATTCTCACATATTCTTTGAGCTTTTCTTTATCTTCAAAAACTCTTCCCTCTCCATCTATCTTGATAGATAATTTTGATGGGTAGAATTTTGGAATATACTGCTCCACTCTCTCTTCTTCTTCATAGTGTCCACTGATAAGTCTGAGCATATTCTTATTTGGGAAACTTTATATGTGATAGCTTGTTTTTCCCTAAATGCTCTCCTGATTTTCTCCTTTTCCTCAAAGTTGGATAGTTTAACTCTTATATGTCTTGGTGACTTCTTCTTGGGATTTAGTCTAGCTGGTATACTTTCTGGTTTTCATTCATTAAACTAGGGAAGTTTTCCTCCTAGACTTATCTGACTGTTGTTGCAGATGACTTCTTTGTTGTGTTTTCCTCCGGTAGACCAATAATTCTGATGTTCCTTTTCATAGCATCAGACAGATTTCACATTTTCTTCAATTTCTCTTATAATCTTATTAGATCTTTGTCCGAGTTTGTTAAATTCTGCTTGATTATCCTCTAGGTTACTGGTGCGGTTTTCAGCTTCCTCCAATTGATTGACAAAATCTGTGAGTCTGGTGTTGGCTTTTGTTACCTTGTCCCTAAACTCTCGTACTTCCCTTTGGTGTATGGGTTTTATCTCATCTATCAATTCATCCTTTTCTGTATTGCTTCCCTCAAATCCTGTATGACTCCAAGAAGCATTCTGAAATTTTCTTTCTGTGGTATATCAATGTCTCCTTCTTTTATGCTTGTCCTTAGGTTCAGAACATCTTCTGCCATTGCCTTTTGTTTCTCCTGTTTTTTTCATTGATTTTGTTGGGCCTGATTGCTGTTTGTGTTGTGCTATTTTCAAGGAACTAGGTGTCATTTTCCAAATACTTGAAGAACACTGGTTCTCTCTGGAAGACTTGTAGGAGTGTACCTTCAAACTTCCTGTGATTAATTCCACTAGGGAATTAGCCTGCCACTTTATCCTTCTGTGGCTTCACTCTTTCCCTAGTGAACCCGTATTCTGTTATTTGGAAGGCAAGTGGGATGGTCCTCTCAGGGACCACTTGTTGGATTGTTGTGGATCCACAAGGGTGGTGTTGCATTGCGCGATCTCACCAGGAGCTGAAATGGTGCAACCCCCGTCAGTCTGGGACGTCACAGGGGATGTGCGAGATGTGCCCGCGGCAAGGGGCACCACAGGAGGCTGGTGGGCTACTAGCTCCTGAGTAGAGCACCCTGAATGGTGGTGGAAGCTAAGGCAGATAGCTGTGGCACTGCTTGCCGGCTCAGGCAGATCACTGCGGAGGCTGGGCAGTGGATCCTGCATTGCAGAACTCTGGCCAGTGCTGGAGGAACCACCCTGGGCCATGTGAGGCACCAAGGCAGGTGGGAGGAAGTTACCTCAGTCAGCTGGAAACACAGAGGACATATAAGAGCTCTCCCACTCACACAGGCTGGAATTCCCCTGTTAGAAATTGGGCAGAAAATACTCATATGGAAGGTGGGTAGGCTTCTACAGTCTTGGGTTACACTGCACAAGGTGGAGCTCTCCCAGCTGGGTGTAGCAGGCAAAATTGTCCTAGACTAAGGGGAATGGCTTAGAGGTCCACAATGGCGTGTGAGCCAAAAGACCAGGAGAAAAAGATACCAAGAAACCAAGCTTGCTGAAGCAACAGGGGAATAGATAAAAGTGAGGGTACCCAAAGTAACTACACGGCTGAGCCCCGATCCCTGAGCTTGGGCAGCAAGGGTTCCATCTCTGCCCTGGACTGGTGGCAAACTGTGGCTCCGATGAGATAAAGCCCTTGTGCCAGTTCCAATTGTCCTGGCAGCTGCTGCGCCAGGGGAGACAGTGGCAGACAGTGGCAGGGCTAGGGTCAAACCCTAGCTGGGCTTCACTGTGGTAAGCCAAAAGCCGCCAGTCTCTGAAAACCCTATAGACCTGTGCCTCCTATCTTTGTGATGCTTTTCCTGTGACCTGGCAGTGCTGATCTTCTCTCAGTGACTCTGCTGGGCTGATCTCTGCTGAGTCCCTCTTGTGATTGTGTCACTCAGTAGGCCATCTTCCACTATATAATTTTAAAAGCTCATTCAATGTAGAGAAATGATCTGTATTTTATCTGAGAATAAATAGAGCAAATGCTATTCAGATATTCTTAAAGGAAGATATCCAATCTTTATCAAAGATAAAACTAAATTTGTCTAAGTGGGGAAAATGCCACTTTGTCTTACACAATAAGACACGAGAAATAACAATGATTCATAAATTATCAAAGAGTTTGTCAGGGAGGGAGGGGGTAAATGAGGAGCTAATATCAAGGACTCAAGTAGAAAGCAGGTGTTTTTAGAATGATGAGGGCAACCATTGTACAAATGTCCTTGACACAGTGGATGGATGCATGGATTGTAATAAGAGTTGTATGAGTCTCCGGTAAATTTTTAAAAGAGAGATAAAAATATCACTTTGCGAGTAGAAAAACTCAGCATTGAAATATTTCTATTTTTCCCCAGTAATCAATAGAGTCCAATCTTCTAACCAAAGTTTCTGAAGTGCTTTTCTTAGGACTTGGCATGATGTTATAAACTGAAGACAAAGACTGAGGGCAGAGGTGTCACGAAGACAAGTTTGAAAGACATGTAGGAAGGGTGGAGGTTCATCTACCTTTTCCAGATGTCAAGATCTATTTAAAATACTTTCATAATTAAAACAGTGGTTATTATTACTATATCAGACAAATAGACTGCATTGAGAGGAGAGAAAACTTTAAAATTGCAAAAACACATTCATATTTGTGAAACTTGTTAAAATGATAATAATTAGTGGAAAGAGAATGTCTTAAAAATTTTAAATATATTCATGTTTGTGAAACTTGTTAAAATGATAAAAATTAATGGAGAGAGAATGACTATAAGATGCTAAGATGAAATAACTATCGATATGGATAAAAGTAATATAATATTTCCAGATTTTTATTCATGTAAAAGTTCTGGGTAGACTAAAGACAAGAAAAAACAAAGCAAAGTTATATCAAAAGAAAATAGGAGATGGTGTTTATAAGACCAGAACAAAGAAAGAACACACTAACTGCAAAATGTGTATACCATAAATAGAAATGCTGAGGTTTGAGTAAGATAGTTACATAGATTGGAAAAGAAATTCATGTTAACAATACATATGAACTCCAGTGGTTCAGCAGGCTCCTCACCACATGGGCGGCGGTTTGATCTCACCATCTACTCAGCTGGAGCACAATCAGGCCTTCGACTTGGTAAAGAGACAGTACCACATATCCCCCAAAAGGAACCCCACCCTGTCCTACAGTGTCATGATGTGTCAGTATGGACTTAATAATAGTGAGGGCTTATTTTGCTTCCTTCTTTTTTTTTTTTTTTTTACAGTTCTATCAAGAATACATAAGACACAGCTATACCCTTAAAAACATTTACTTACCTCCCAATCTATCTATAATTTATAGAAGAAACCCGAATGGCTCACATACATATGAAAAGACTTTCAACTTCAGTTGTTCCAGTTAGTATCCACTCTAGACAATAACTATGTCAATCATTTGAAAATGGAAAATTGTGCATGAAGAACTAGCTAGTGCAATGTGACTGCTTAAAGTATGAATGAGGTCAGGGTACAAGAGCAGAGTGCAGACAGTTACTATGGCTAGTCTGACGCAAAGTGAACAAGAAAGAAATCAAGAATTAACAAACTGCTTTCTTTCAAGGGAACCACCATAGCAGAAACTTAAATTTCTTTTGACGAGGTGGTGGTTGCCATGGGAACTGTAAGCTGCCAGTGGAAAGTTCCAGAAGGTATGGGCTAGAGCTGGTCCTCAGGCATAAAACCATGTGGCTGAGCAAGCTAACAGGGCTTGTGCATAACTGGAATAAGACGTGGAAGCTCACTGAGATAAGGGCATCAAGGAGGCCTTGTGGCAGAATGGTTAAGCATTGGGCTGCTGATTGCAAGGTCAGCAGTTTAAAAACACCAGCTGCTTTGCGAGAGAAAGAAAAGACTTCTTACCCCTGCGAAGAGCTCCAGTCATGGAAACCCATGGAGGCAGCTCTACCCTGTCCT
This sequence comes from Nesogale talazaci, assembly GCA_004026705.1. NCBI lineage: Eukaryota > Metazoa > Chordata > Mammalia > Afrosoricida > Tenrecidae > Nesogale > Nesogale talazaci. Next base: position 74,059 of record PVJH01008847.1, on the reverse strand, counting down.
ATAGTGATGCTATGAGGACTGACTTGATGGCAGTGATTTGGGTTTGGTTTGGAGTTGGGCTGGACATTTTATAGATATATACACACACATATAATAAACTGAAGACAAAGACTGATATATAATATATATTTAATTAAAATATAAAAATAAAATAGATAACTATTATAAACTGAAGACAAAGACATTTATATAAATTCCTCTTGATATTCAGTACTGAGAGTCAATAAATTGATAATAAACATACTGTCAATCAGCCAAATGAAAATTAAATAAGAAGGGGATACAAATGGTAAAAATTAAACAAGGATGATATCATATCTTCTCAAGGGTGTGGAAAACCGAAATCATCATTCATCATGGTGAGATTGTCTTCAGTAAAACTTTGTTGAAGATTAATTCGGGACTCCTGAGCAAACTGAGAATGTGTATACGTGTATGGCCAGCAATGCTCCTTCTAGTTGCACCCTGCGATGAAGGCCTGCAATGTGCCCAAGAAAATCTACTGCAGATTCAGTTTTAATGATCAAAACTGGACACTGATGTCTTTTAAGAAAAAGCTTATAAAATAAACTTAGGTGTATGCCATTGTTATTTTAATTATCCAGTGGTTAAAAGGGATTCAGTTTGTAGGCTATCACCATGGATACTGTTTTAAAACAATGTTGAGCAAACAAAAGAAAATTGCAGAGTGCCTGCAAATTTGACACCACTTATGCAAATTGAGAGAATATGCAAACCTCTTTATCAGGAATTAATAAACTTTTTTTTAAAGAGTCAGATAGTAGACATATTAAATTCTGGGGATCATTTTTTGGTGTTTGTTGTACATCCTTCTTTTTAAAATTCTTTAAAAGTACCCAAACAACTCAAAACTCAAGGGCCAGATTGGACACATCTGCAGCTGTAGTTTCTTGGCCCTTATAGACATACAAGGGCACTTCAAAAAGTCTGTGGGAAAATGGGACTTTAAATCCTCTTCATATGTGACAGTATGGGTGGGAAGACTGAAACAAAGCACCCTACAATGTTTATTCTTGGGGGAAAATGTTATCTCTATCCATTTACCTGAATCTTCTCCTCATGATCAACATGGTTACATACCAAAGGCCAGGTGTTATCTGAATTGCTACCTTCTGTAGGCCCCTGCAGATGCAGCTTCAATCATGGCCAAACCCAGTGGTAAAGAGGATCCTTCCGACCACATCCTGCTCTCTGGCGGTGGCTTCCAACTTACACCTTTTGCTCCTACTCCTCACCCCCTATGCCCCATACTGTGCTTGGCCTTGGAGTTGACGCCTTCTCCTCTGCCTGTGTCTCTGGGTGTTTTAGGTAGTACTTTCTTCTTCCTGAGACCTCTTTCCTATCCTGGACAGCCAGAACCACCTGTTCCTCCAGCACCCTGGTGGGTTTGACAGGGTTCTCTTAGAGAAATAAAACAAGAACACTAGTAATTCTCTTCATATATTTATATAGATAGAAGGATAACTATAAGATAAGACATGAACAGCTAACTAATCTATAAAGCAGTACAATGGCTTGGTGCAACTCACTTGCATGAGACAGCTAGTAGACTGGCAGTCCTTGCAGTCTTGAGGGCCGTCAGTAGTCCTCTGTAGAGCAATTGAGGCTGTCTGGCTACCAGCACCAAACAGCAAATCAGGTCACCAACAGTCAGTCAGATGTCAGATTCCAACCGTCCCCAGCTCAAGAGATGTATATTTCAGGAGCGTGGCGAAACAGGACTTGAAGGAACCTCAACTCACAGCCATACAGTCCACAATTAGGCATCCCACGGGTAGTGTTACTTGGAGGTCGAGGCACAAGATGAACAAGACAGCTGTCTGGTGGGAAGATCCGAAAGCAAGAGAGGAAGGGTGGAGCTTGCCAAGGCTTTTCTGTTTCTCCCCTTCAATTGATCACGTATGTTCATTGACCACATCGTCACAACAGACCTACCTGTCATCTTTGGCCATGTTGGCACCACAAGCTTACCTATAACACCTGGGAAACAAATTTGCTTCCAGCAGCTCCGGGTGATCTTTGCGCTCAAGGTGCTGAGGCTTGACAATGAGGGACTTCCCGCCCAGCACAAGGCCTTCCTGGTATGCTAAGCACTCTTCCAGATCCACTGCTTCCTGCTCTCCCAGTACTGCTACCGCTGTTCCTGGACCCCAGTCCCTCACCCCACACCCCAGGCTAGCCAGCAGAAACCACCCACTCTACTCTATCTTGCAGCTCCCACACCACTCCCAGGCAGGGCTCCTGCCAGAGCGCAGCACTCCTGCACTACCAGGCCAGCCACATGATGAAAGAAAACTTCTTCATGGCTTGTGGGCACCTAGTCTGAGATACGCTGACCACCCCACCTTGCTCCCTGGGATCCTTGCTTCCCCTGTGCTTGGGGGAGGGGACTAGATCCAATTTAGGGCTGTCTCCTGACTTTCACAAAAATAAGCTCTCTGGAAGCTGGATTTTAAACTGCTGTCATAAATATGAAGCAGGAATAGCATGACAGTTGCTAAGTGAGTAGGTGGAACTAGCTACTTTTAACCCGTTATGCTTTTCAGAGGGTCTCCAAGGGCGACTTGTTTTTCCATGTCTCTTTTGGGTGACGTAAACCTCCCATGTTCCCTGTGCTATGGTGAAGAGCCATGAACATTAAAAAGAAGCTTTTAAATCAGACAGGGGAGAATGTGAACTCTTTGTCATACTTCCTCAAAACAATCAAAAGAGATATTGGAGAAATTGAATGATTATTGCAAGAGCTTATGTTGCTGGTTTTGGGATGTGGGTACATACACTTACTGTCCCCTATATTTTCCTGCACATTTAATATAATTCTTAATTAGACAGAAATACAGGAAATATGTTGGGACCCATGGGCATATATAATTTAGACTAGTAAATTGGTGTGGCTTAGCTAAAATAAGCAAATTAGGATTATTTTACTATTAGTTTTTTACACTACTCATGTAAATATAAGTATATTCAGATGCAAAGTTTTGAGAAGTTCTCATTTGTGGTTTCTACTTCACAGCCATTTCCCATCATATTTTGGAAGAGACGGGGACAAAGCTCTTTAAGAAAATGAAACAGGAAGCAGGTAAGAGAGAGGTCTAGACAGAAAAGCGAACATTATTTAGGGCACACCCACTGCCCTGGTGGTGAAAGGATGAAGGGATATATAATGGCAGTGAGATCAATCTTTTTAAATTATGGGTTTACATTTTTAGGGATGAGCTCCAAAAGTGATGCCTGTGCCGTGAATTTGGGAGACAAAACATTAGTTCTGACTCTTCAATTCTTATGGGGAAGAAGGAGTGTGTGAGCTACAGGGTCAATTCATGACACATTGGAGCTAATCTGTGCATGCCGTCCGCTTCTTTGCATGCCTTGGAAGCCATTGTTTCTGTTACTTGTCTGATCGTGACAAAAACCAGGTCGCAGAGAGCAGTGCCCTATGAAAATGCCAGAGGATGGCAGGTACCTTTTTTCCAAAGAGTTGCAGTGCTTGGGTTTTGTCCTGTCTGCATTGAAGGTCACAGGGCACCCTTTCCCTCTGTGTAATGTACTATATTCTAACCTTAAAAATGAGTGGTCATCTTTTAATTTTACCTTACCTAACATTTTACTGCAATATCTGCCAAGGAAGTCATTTTAGAGGTGATTTTAAAAATATGGCCAAACCCTGAATGGAGATCATTATTCAAGGGCTAGTACACATTCAAAGAGGTCAAAAGATCTTTTGAAGCATTAATTAAAATGCATAGCTCTCTCGAGAAGTAAGTAAATATTATTTTCTTTGGAACAGTAATCTTGACCAAGCAGACAATTGTGCTGGTATGAAGCTTAGCTCAAAGTCAAGGGAGAGTCATTATCCAGATGTACCGAAAACTCAGGCTCCTCCTTCATTTTTCCAGCCTAAGCTACTGCACTACTAAAACTCTAAGTGCTAATTAAGAAAATAAGCCAATGAAAACAAGCAAACAAAAAGACAAGCGAAGTCTAAAATTAACTCTGACATTCCTCTTTGGAGTAAATCATTCCCTCAATCATCAGAATGTTCATCTCATGGAACTGCCATTGTTCTGGGGCCTACCTTCAATTTCGATGATTGTAGTTTGATGATGATAGCTAGTGCTAAGGATCTTTTAGGAATTCTCAGTTTGTAATAAGATACATATAAAGCGTCGTTAGTGTTAGGAAGAACTGTGCTCTAGAAACAGGAAGTGTACTCTTTCTGCTGAGGCAGGTAATACATCTACCAGCGTAAATGAATTGCCCATTAAGAGTATGAGAATGGCTGTGCTCATTTTACTAAAATGAAAACTCTCCGTAATGAAGAGGGCTAAAAATGAACACCAAAATATTCCAAAATATGGTCTTTTAGCGCACTTAAAAATGCAAATTATTATGTTATGAGGCAAAAAATCTAATTCTTCACATCATATGATGTTGAGCCGATAATGTTTCAGTACTGTTTTGCAATGTAGACAGGCAAATAATTAAGTTATTGCAAAATTATAGAATTTTTATATAGATCAAGAGAACTATTAACAGTACATTCTTAGTGGGTAGTGGAAGCTTTCTTATTGTTCTGATAAGCAGTATTCACCTGTAAAATTTTACCAACTATATGAGTTATTAATTTATTGAATATCAAATCAATAAGTATTATTCAATGGATTTATTCAGAAATTTATGTTCCACAAAAATGTTACAGTTAGAAAAAAACTGTCAAATTCAAGAAGTACAAAGCTCACATCCATGTTATAGAATAATTGAGCACATTTCTCTAGGTAATTAATTTTATGGATACTGCTAACCTAGCATATTTCCCTTCTCCCAAAACTTCTGACAATATTGGAACATGGGCAGATACACTTAGGAAAGAGTTATATTAATAAGTTTAATTAAGATAAAACAACATCAATTCAATGGTTTGGCTTTGAAATTGGCAACATCTCTTTCTTTGTATTGCCAAAGATGTAATCTCATGAGTTTGTCAGCTAGTTTTAAAGAGCTGAATGTGGAAAGTTTTCCTTGAAGAAAATGTACTTTCCTGTTTCTCAGGCATTTTCTTGTTTCCATAATGCATTTACTTCCCAATCTCTAAGGACTGATGATTTCTGAATCCCTGATCTCAACCACATACCTAAGTTAATTATCTGAAACCTAGACACAATTGAGAATAATCCTTTCACAAAATAGGACATTTTTCACATGTGACCTGAAGTCTCCCTTCTTTTATCCTTATCTTGTCTTTCTTAAATGAGTCTGACCCCTAAACTTTTAGTAACTAGCCAAAAATGATTTTAAGTAAGGAGAGAAGGCATTTCTTCCTAACCACAGTTCAGCTTCAATTTCCTAAGAGTTGTAGGCAAAATAAGTCATATTACTATGTTTTCCCCAAGCACCTTTTGCAAAACTACAGCATCTACAGAAGTGGTGGTGTGGAGAATTACTTAATATTGCTCTTTGAGGGATCCACTTCCATTTTGCAGTGTACTGCCAATCCTCACCTTTCTGCTGCACTTTTGGTCACATTTTGGAGTAAATTGTTCATTGTGCTAATGAGGCAGAATAAGAGGGGTTCACTGGCTTCATAGAAGCTATGGCTCTAAGCACAACCTCTAGTTTTCTGAGGGATATTGGATTCATACTAATGAATGAATGTTCTGGAAAAGTTTACTTTCATCTTCTGGATCCCACATCTGGCTCATTTTGGCTGACAATTTCAGGAGCTTGAGCCTACAGTCTATCTCCTGAACCAGTGACTTGCCTGTTTGGACTCATCAACCCTTGTAGCCACATCAGTCTGAAAAGATCTTTAGAATGACAATTGACTCGTGGATTTTGAGACACACTAGTTATCCTCTTAATAATTTGTGAGTTCTGTGTGACACTGAATCAAATGATGGAAAGCAACAACAGGGAGAAGAGTACTGTGGGGTTGAAGAGTCGCTGCTGTGAGAAAAGATGGTGTGTGTGGTAGGTTGGCTTATCTGGAGAAACAGAATGAGTGACATTCCTATATGCATGATAGGATTTTACAAAACAAACTCCTTGTTCATAGAAAATACATTTTTTGATAAAACAGGAGGTGACTACACATATGGACTTCCCCAGATGGAATATTAAAGGAATCAATTGAACTACATTTGTGGGAAGACACAATGAAGAAGCTCAATATCAGCAGCTAAATTCAGACCATGATCTGACTGTGAAACAGATTATCAATTGCTCATATGTACACTCAGGATGAAGATGAAGAAAATGAAAACAAATCTACAGGAGTCAAAATATGACTTTTAAGTCTATCCAACCTGAATTTTAAGAACATTTCAGGAACAGATTTGATGCATTGAACACTAATGACAGAAGTCCTGATGGGCTGTGGGAGAATATCAAGTTCATCATTTGTGAAGAAAGCAAAAGGTCATTAAAAAAAAACAGGGGAAAAAAACATCAAAGTGGATGTCAGAAGAGACTTTAAAATTTGCTCTTAATTGTAGAGTACCTAGAGAAAATGGAAGAAAGAATGAAGTAGCTGAAAAGAAAATATAAAAGGCAGCTCAAAAAGATAAAGACAAATATTATAACAAAATGTGCAAGGACCTAGAATTAGAAAACCAAAAGAATATGCTCAGCTTATATGAAAATGAAAGGACTCAGGCAAAAAATTCAAGCCTTACATTACAATTTTGAAAGATTCTATACACAAAATATTGAATGGTGTGGGTCCACCAAGAGAAGATAGAATGAATGGTCACTGCACCAAACAAACAAACAAAACCTAGTCAACATTCCACCATTTTCATGTAAGCCAAAAACCAGTGATGCTGACGAAAGAAATTCAAACTGAATTGAATGTATTATCCAAAATCAAGACTCCAGAAATTGATGGAATATGAATGGAAATGTTTCAGCAAGCTGGAAAAGTACTGGAAGCATTTACTCATCTATGCCTGAAAATTTGGAAGTCAACTCTGTGGCCAACTGATTGGAAGAGACCATTTTGGGGCCCATTCCAAAGAAAGGTGACTCCGTAGAAAGGAACATGGCATGGTCCAAAATCAAGCATAATCTGCATCTGGGTTGTATCCTATCACTATCCTTGTTCAATCTACATGCCAAGTAAATAACCAGAGAAGCTGGATTATATGAAGAAGAATGTGACAAGAAGATTGGAGGAAGGCTTATTAACAACCTGTGATGTGCAGATGACGTCACCCTGATTGCTGAAAATGAAGAGGAATAAAAGCACTTGCTGATGAAGATCAAGGATGGTAAACTTCAGTATAGATTACAGTTCAAAGTATGGAAGACCAAAATCTCCTCACAACTGCACAAATGGGTAATAGCATGGTAAATGGTGAAAAGCTTGAAATGGTCACAGATTTTGTCTTACTTGGATCTACAATCAGTACTCATGGAAACATCAATAAATGACCGGAAGATATAATGCATTAGGGAAATCTGCTGTACAAGGCTTCTTTAGCTTTTGAAAAGCAAGACTTTTACTTTAAGGACTAAGGTGCACCTGTCCCAAGCCATTGTATACTCCACTGTATCATATACATGTGAAAATCGGACATTGAATAAGGATAGGATAAGGAGGTTTGTTGTGCCAACAAGGCCAAAGAAGATGGGTGGGTTTGTTGTGACAACATGGCCAATGAGCCACGTGAGGCATGCTCAGCAAGCCTCGCCTTTCTTCTCTTGCTCTTGGGCTGCCTTGTTTGTTTTGTGCCTCTGTCTGCAAGCTGCACAATCCGTGGAGCACCTAATCCATGGACGATCTCCCTGTGAGTCGAGATTCCTTCAAGTCCTGCTTCCCTGCGCTCCTAGAACAGACATCTCTTGATCTGGGGACTGTTGGACCCTGTCATCGGCTGACTGTTGGTGACCTGCCTTGCTGTTTACTGCTTGTGGTGGAATAACCTGAATTGCTCTAAAGAAGGCTATTCGGCAGCCCTCAACAATCAAAAGACTGCCAGTGTACTAGCTGTCTCACATAAGTGAGTGACACCAAGTCATTTGTACTGCTTTATAGATTAGTTAAGTGTTCATTTCTTATGTTAGATATCTATCTATATAAATATAGAGAGAGAAGTATTAGTGTCCTGGTTTTGTTTCTCTAGAGAATTCTGTCTAACACAAAGGAGGACCATAGAAGAATGGATTTGCATTGTGGTGCTGGGAAAGAATATTGAAAGTGCCATGGACTGCTGAAAGGACAAACTGATGCGTTTTGGAAGAAATAAGGCCAGTGTGGTAGTTACATAATTGTCAATTTAAGGAGTAAGCATGTAGGGTGGAGTCTAGCCCATCAAGCTAAGATCATAGCCAATGAGGTTTCTATGTAAGCATGGCCTTCTCCTTTGAATTCTGGGCAATCCTGTACTCCAGGGAGACACTTTCTCTCTTTACTCACACCTTGGGAGACATGGCAGCTGGCAAGACACTTGGGCCTACTCTGATGCAGCCTTGGGTGCTGGAAAAGCCGTGCAAAGATGCCTCCCAATGCTGAGATGTTTACAACGACATTGGATACAAAGACTTTCTACCCACTGACCTGTGATCGTCTAGCATTTGGTGTTATTGCATGCATTTCCTGAGTCTGAAGAGGATTGTATACATTGGTATTGTACATACCAACTAATATTGAACTTATGAACTTGCTCTGGACTGGGATGGGATGTTTTCTTAATGCTTAATTGCCCTTATATATAAACCTCTTCCTTTTACACATGTGTCTCCATGAATTTGTTTCTCTTGTCTATCCAAACTAACACAGCCAGAGGACTCCTTAGAAGAACGTATACCAAGACATCATCTTACATACTTCAAATATGTTAGAAGAAACTCATCTTCGGGAAGGATGTCGTATTTGCTAAAGCGGAAAGGCAGTAAAAAAGAGGAAAACCCTCCATGAGATGGATTGACACAATGGCTGCATCACTGGCCTCAACGAAAGAATGCTTGTGAAGATGTGTTTAGTTCTATTGTGCATAGGCTTGCTTTGGGTCAGAGCTGACGTTGTTGACAACAACTCCTATATCTATAAGAAAGAACATCACATCAAGAAGTATTATTGCATCATAAAAACATCCGAGATTTGGAAGGGAGGGAGGGTGGGGGAGAAAGAGGAAAGCATGAGGAGCTGATATCAAGGGCTCAAGCCGAAAGAAAATGTTTTGAGAATGGTGATGGCCACAAATGTACAAATGTGCTTGACGTAATGGATGGATGGATTGTGATAGGAGTTGTACATGCCCCCCCCCACCCAAATGATTTAAAAAAAAAGAATCCCAGGCCAGTCCAACTCAAGTCAATTGGAATACAGGGAACTCACACATCAGCGGGTGGAGAGTCACATGGATTCAATACCCCTGGGTATTGAAGAAACCCCTGGGTTTCTTCCTTAGAATCACTCTAAGTTCGGATTAGCTAGATAACAGTGGGTCTAGTTGTTTGAGGTTTCCTTTTATTTCTCATTCCCTCCAATTTCTCCCATTTGGAAATGTCTACCTTGTGCCTGCTCCATCATCATACCTTGGAAGGAGGTAACTTGTGTTCTAGATTCACAGATAAAGAGTTATCTTGTCCTAGGATCAAATATGGATTTAATTTTAAATGCTTGGAAGGATATAATGAGGTGAAATTACTCTTTGCTTGTAGCAAGGCCATTCCCATAAGTGATAATGTTCTTTCGCCTTGCCTATTGTTCTACAAAAAGATTTCTGAACCAGGCGCCAAGTCTACAGTGAAAACTTCTCTACAACAATGAATTCGATAAAAAACGGATCTCAATTTAACAGCCATAACCCACTTTACTCTTTGCAACTGTAGGGGCTGTCCCCATTAAACAAGTTTCAGAGAGGTCATGTTTCTTTAGAGGCAGACAGGGTTTTCTTTTTCTCCTTTAAATCCTTTTATTGGGAGCTCTTACTGATATCATTGCACTCCATCGTTCCATCACCTCAGGCAGTTCTGTACAATTAAGGCCACAATCATTTTCAAAACCTTTTTTTTCCTTCTTGAACTCCTTTGCAGAGGCTCCCCTTTATCTCCTCTCACAAATACTCCAACCCAACCAGGAACGCTTATTTATTTATATATATATACTTTGCCATGCCTCACACATCCAATATATCCACCCACATACAATTCTGTTGTTGGATCCCATCCAGTGGGGCTATACAGTCATCTATATTATCAGCTCCCTATTCTGGCCCCCCCACCCCTCTATCTCACCTACCCAACCCCCATTCCCCTGCCCTTCCACTTCCCATACCCTCAGGGAACTGTTCTTTATGTTCTTTCATAATGTTCTTGTTGTTGACAATATAGTTGGTAGAAAATGTAGTTGGATTTAAATGTTCACACAATACTGCATCATTTCAAAAGACTAAACCGAACACCAAACTCATGGCCGTGGGCTCAATGCCAATTTGTAGTAAGCCAATAGGACAAGGTAGAACCATCCCTGTGAATTTCTGAAGCTGTAACGCCTTACAGTAGTAGAAAACCCTGACCTAAAATGGGTACATAAGCAAATGTGGTGAAGAAAGCTGATATTGCTTGGCTATTAAAAAAACATAGCATCTGGGGACTTAAAGGCTTGCAGTTGAACAATTGGCCATCTAGCAAGGAAGCAACAAGTCCACATGGAAGAACACCAGCTTGGTGACCATGAGGTCACCAATGAAAAAGGGCTTTCAGAAGTACAAAAACAAGCAACCAAATTAGTGTGAAGGGGTGTGGATATAGTGGAAGTCCCAAACCCACTTTTAAGATAAGGGCAGTCTCTTTCAGAAGGGTCACATGAAAAGGGTAACAAATCCAGGGTGCTGTACAACACTGATGAACCACAGAACTAGCCTCTAGTTCAGCTTTTCTCAATCTGTGGGTCACGACCCCTTTGGGGGTCAAACAACCCTTTCATAGAGGTTGCCTGATTTATAACAGTAGCAAAATTCCAGTTATGAAGTAGTAACACAAATAATTTTGTGGTTGGGGGTTCCCCCCCCCCCCAACATGAGGAATTGTATTAAAGGGTCACAACATTAGGAAGGTTGAGAACCATTTTTCTAGTTCAATATTTCCTCCCCTTACTATTATGGTTTTTATTTGTTTACCACATTAATCCTGTTAGATTTGCTTGGGTTCATTTGTGTACTTAAAATCCTTGGATACATAAAAGCCAAGATTGCTATCCCTTCAGAAACTGCAACAGGAGTAATAGTTCCCTGAGTGTATGGGAAGTGGAGGGGGGTGGGAGTGGGGGTTGGATGGGTGGGGTAGAGGGGGTGGGGGGTTGAAGGGCAGAATAGGGAGCTGATAACACAGATGACCGTATAGCCCCACTCGATGGGCTCAAACAACAGAATTGTTTGTGGATGGAAATATTGGATGTGTGAAGCATGACATAAATAAATAAATAAATAAATAAATAAATAAATAATTAATTAAATAATTAAAATAGTAAGAGTTCCTGGTGGGGTTGGGGTGTTTGTGAGAGGAGATAAAGGGGAGCTGCTACAAAGCAGTTCAAGAAGAAAAAAAAAAGGTTCTGAAGATGATTGTGGTCGTAATTGTACAGAACTGCCTGAGGTGATGGAATGATGGAGCACACTGATAACAGTAAGATCTCCCAATAAAAGAATTAAAGAACAAGATAACCCTGTCTTCCGCCCAAGGAGCAACTGGTGGTTTTGAAATGCAGACCTTGGCAGTTGGCAGTCCCTGGGCCACAAGGTGGCCTCAAAAGAGCACACTGTACCCTTTTGCCAATGTATGTTTCAATTTTGAAAGCTGCTGGCTATGCAGGGCTTTTCTCTAGTGCACACTGGTTATAAAATATTTAGGTTTCCAAGTTAGGCAGCCCACCTTGTATGTGGATTTAATTCTCAGAATTGGTGAAGACTACTTAATCTCTCTCAATTTCAGTTTCTTCATCTGTGAAGTGAGAATCCAAATCGAGTTTAATTCACAAAATTGTTATATTGATTAAATATAATAACATCTGGAAAGCACTTAGTACACTCCTTGGCACGTAGAAAGTACTTAATAAATATCGGAGGCTCTAAAAGTGTGAAGTCTCAATCACACTCTGAAGCTCTTTGGAGAAATGAGGTGTAGTCAATTAATATGTCCTTTGTAGTCATAATCCCTTATATGGTATAGTATACATTCTAGTCTCTGTGTCTATAGTTATAATTTCACTTTGGAGAGAGCTCTCTGCTATGTTAATGGACAGGATTGAGGTGAGATATATTCTGAGTATCTACCTTACTGGAGGATGTGAATTAAATTCTCCACCCTTTTCCCCTCTTGGGAATATGATGTGATGAGTGATTAAAAACAACAGGACCATGAAAGCCATTCCTCTGTGTATCAGAGCCACCTCTGAAGCCAAGGGAGAGAGCCCATCAGAAGAGCCAACATGGGAGCAGTTGGAAATCTCTATCTGAAGGAGGAGCCTTCAGTGGAGGAGCCTGTGAACAGAGGGACCAAAGGCTGCATCCCAGAGACTCTGGGACAGAGCAAAGAAGGCAGGCCTTGAACAGATGCTGAGTCAAGGAGACCAGGAAGCAGAAGACAAGAGCAGGGTCAAGCTATGAGACTCTCAAGGCAAAGCAGTCGGATGATTTCCTGGCTCATGGAGGCAGAACAGAAGGGACTGTGTGGCTGAGAGACTGAGGACTAAAGAGAGAGCGTGGGCTATTGACTGTGGGAAATTGTTGATGTGGACTAATGATTGTATCATTATTTACTGATCCTGATTTGTGGTCACCTACCTATTACTTTCCTAATAACATCCCCCTCCCTTGAATTCTAAGTATTGTCTATACATTCTGGGTGCCTTCTGCAACAGATTATCCAACACAACAGTGGAGTGTCATGTGAAGAAGAATTGGTACCAGAATAAGGTAAAGAGGGATGGAGAGTGGAGGCCTGTTGGACCTCTGACTTATGGTAATTGGGAAAAGCTGGATTCTCCATCTCCCTTGTGTACCCAGAGAAGGTCAGACATGGCCTTGAAAATCCTATTGCACAGTTCTACTCTTCACCATGAGTTGAAATCAACAGACCCCATAATAATGGTTTTACGTGTAGGGGCTGTGACTTTTATGTCTAGAATAGAGCCTGGTCCACTTGTGCTAGCTATATGACTTATGAAAAGATCCTGAATCTGTTTCCTCATCTGTATAAAAAATATAGGAAGAGTGCATACTTCATAAAATAGTGGGAAATAATTTGAATTTGACAATGTATAAAAAGGATGTGCTTTAAAATGCAACCTGTAGGTAGCTTCCCTTCCTGGGCCCACCTATCTGTGATGTGTGTTTTTTTTTTCTCCTGTAAACATGTGACGAATCTGACATTTGTTTCTGCAAATAACCCATTTGGAGTTGCGTGATTTGTCTTGTGATACACCTGTCCTTCCCGCAACTAGGCCGTAAATCCTTGAAAGGACTCCTGTTGCTATTGCTGTCTCAGGAGTTACCCTTCCGCTTTGATTGGCTGTGTGGCGCTCTGGGATAGCAACACATTAGGTTAAGTGAAGAGAAAAAACATCATGTGACACACATTTTGAACACAGGCTGTGTAGCAAGCATCGCTTTAGGCTCTGAGCTATCACAGCGAACAATGAGATTTCATGTCAAAGAATGAGGTTTCATACACTTCACTCCTGTGTCACTTTGGGTTTGTGAACATGGCAGTGACATAAAAAAATGGAAACATAGTAGGAAATTCTTGTGACAGTGATCTAGGACGCCTGGGGAGCTAAGAAACTCATTGTGCTACAGGGAAGACGAGGCACTGGCGTCACCCTCCCTACTCCCCATACATACAGAATACTGAGTACCACTTATTATCTGCTTTAATCATAGACTCACATAGTGGAAAACTACTTAAATGTGACATTTCTTAGATTATATAAATATTAACAAAATGGTTTTGTAAAACCTTTACATATTGAATTAAAATTATTTTACAATAGTATGAGTAAATGAATAAAAAGCCTTTGAAATCCTTTTCTCCATTTTATCCTTTAATCACTACTTCTCTCTCTCAAAAGAGTTATCGATAGTCATTCACAGAATATAGTGATCACAATATTCCCGTTAAGACATCAAAAAGTTTGGCAAAGTCAGCCACAAGCTATGAAACTATGGGCAACAACATAGGCCAAAGCAGCTGCCAACAGCATATGCTGGTAGCATGTGCAAATGAAATTGCAAGATTCAAAGTGTCATGGCAGTTTGGTCGTAGCAACAGTTCTGCCCAGATAGTACTCACAGGCTAAAGGGCAAATTAGAATTTAGTCTTAGCCATGTGAATACATTGATATAGGTAAGCAGGACTTAGGAAAATATTCCCGCTGTTATAACTAGATACCAAATTTAAAAAATCAATTGCCATTTAAATTCTGGCTAAAAACTGCATGGACATTTTTGTATCATGTTCTCTGACAGTGTACCTGTGCAGGTGGCCCCCCTTAGTGACACTGCTGGCCTGAGGTATTGTTCTTTGAGCCAGCTACCACTGCCCCCATTCTCTTTAGCTACCTAGGTTTTATTTGCTTCCCTGTCTCAATACTGCACATTTACCCCTGACTCTGCTTCTCCCTTTTGTCCACCCCTCGGGCCTGTGGAACTTCCATTCACTCTACCTTGGAGATTTGCTCAAATTGCACTTCTCCTTTGATGATTTCTTCTGGCCCAGAAGAGAAAGCAGACACCGAGCAGCCTCACTCACAGTAACCAGTGATGAGTACTATTTTAGGAAAGAAATGTGAGCCGGAAGGAATCAAATCCACTACATATGCTATTTCTGTTTATATAATAACCATCTACATAGTTAAGAAGACTTTATCTATGCATGAAAGGGTCAAAAATGTACAGTGGCACATGTGGATCATCTGTGTCGTCTTGGTGGTCGAATAGGGCATGAGATTGGAGATTACAAGGAAATGAGGTTTTCATCTAAAAGCAGGTATGGGCACTTTGGGTCAGTTGGGAATTTAAGGAGGTTTTTCTCCTCAGTACAGTTACAAGAGTCTCAGGATTGGTTTAAAGCCTGCGCAGAGACACTTGATTTTATTCCCAATGTTTGGGCAAGAGGAACTCTGCAGTTACAAGTCTATCTTACTTCAATTTTATCATACGTAGCACTGTATTTTTTATTCATTTATGTCCCTGTGCACATGCATGTGATCAAAGATCCATTTAATATTCTCTGAGGAATGTAATAATGCTGAATGACATTCAATTCTGCTTTCAATTCTGATACAACCCATTCATATCCTTCTGGTCTGTCACCTTAAACTGTTCTCTGACCAAAAACAGTGTACTTTTCCAGGGACTATTCTTTCCTGATAATTTGTCCAAAGCGTTTGAGACAAAGTCTCCCCACCATTGCCTTTGAGGAGCCTTCTGGCTGTACTTCTTCCAACGCAAATCTGTTTGCTCTTTTGGAAGTTCACAGTCCCTTCAATATTCTTTTCCAGCACCATAAAGCATCCATTCATCTTTGGTCTTCCTTACTCAATGTCCAACTTTCACATGCATATATGAATTGAAAATAACAATTCAGACACACTTTAGTCCTCAAAATAACACCCTTGCTTATCAAAACTCTAAAGAAATCTTGTGCAGAAGATTAATCCAATAGAATGCACCACTCGATCTCTTCAGTGTTGCTTTGCACCTATTGAGTGTAGATCCAAGCAAGATGAGTCCTTGGAAGTGCTGTTACCTATTGGTCTACTTGTAAGGATTTTGTTTTTCTTTACATTAAGTTGAAATCCGTAGTGAAGGTTACAATCTTTGATTTTAATCAGTAAGTGTTGCAAGTCCTTTTCACTTTCAGCAAGCAAGGTTATGTCACCTGCATATAACTGAGTGTTAATCAGCCTTCCTCAAATCCTAATACTACATTCTTCTCCTTACAATTCAGCTTCTGTGGTGATTTGCTCAGCATACTGATTGAACAAGAATGGTGAGAGGATACAACCTCCACACACCCTTCCTTATTTTTAAACCGTGCAACATTCCTTTGTTCTTTTCATACACGTACCTCTTCTGCATGTACAGGTTTCTCGTGGAAACAATGAAGCTTTCTGGAATTCTCATTATTCTCCAGGATATTCATAGACTGTTATGGTTCCTGCAGTTGAATGCTTTGCATTGTCAATAAAGCACAAGAACACATCTCTCTGGGGTTCTCTGTTTCAGTCCAGGTCTAGCTGACATCAACCATGGTATCCCTTGTTCCATGTTTTCTTCTGAATCTGGCCTGACTTTCTGGCAGCTCCCGGTCACTGTACTGCTGTGACTGTTGGATCAACTTCAGGACCATTTTCTTTGCGTGTGGTATTAAGGGCACTCTAATTTTCACATTCTCTCGGGTCACCTTTCTTTGGGAATGGGCACATGTGTCCAGATCATTTAGGACAAACAAAATAGAGTGGTGGCACCAGGGGTTGATCCCAACTCACGGTGCTTATGTGTGTCAGAGTCATGCTGCACTTCATGGGGTTTTCAGAACTAGATTTCCAGGGTTTTCTCCAGCTGCCAAGCTTTATACTAGCAGCCAGGGAGTGCTCTGTGTGCATCCCCCACTCCCCAGGGACTCCTTCTACACAGCATCATGGTGGTGCTGCATGTGAGCTGCCATCAATCCGTTACAGGATGTTTGTTAACAACAGCAAAAACTTCCATGAAATATGGCAACAGAGATTTTAACTAAAATTCTGTACCAGAATATTTCCTCAAGGTTAACATCTAAGTGTTTAGCACTGTCAACAATTGGACGCTCTGCTGCCTACAAAGTTCTTGTTTTCATATCTGTTTGACAAGATTCATTTTCGCTCCACTGTAATTATTGTATGTTGTTACGTGCATCTCAACACCGACCTTCACATATTTTCAGGCTTCCAAATAAAGAGAGATGGTTTTATAAATCGCTGAAGCCTACATATATGGGTTCAAACATCCCTTGAAAGGGACAGCAAAGGGAAAATTCTATAACTCATTATCCTGCCAAATTTCCAAAAATGTTTCTTAACCATGTAGAATACATTTATGGCCAGTGCTCTCCAGTGAGTCTTTTCTCTCTTGAAATCCCAGCTCTTTTAAGTGTATAGCTCAATATTTTCTCCAAACTGTATTTTCTACCATCTAGCTCAAGAAACCCTTCACTATCCAGAAGCCTTCTCTCTTCTGCCACCACTTAGTCCCAGCAAAGGTAACATTAATTTATTTGTATCCATCTAGTGAAGTGATCTGTTTTTGTGCTTTATATAAATAGAAGCATATACAGTGAATCCAGATTGTGGATGCCTTTCCAATGTAGGGGCAACTTATCATGGTTGTTGGGTGCTTTGTCTGTCAGGTCGTTCTGTCTCACACTGGCCCTGTGTGAAAGAGGAAGGAAGGAAGGAAGGAAGGAAGAAAAATCTGGCCCTGCACCATTTTTATAGCCTCTATGTTTGAGACCATTGTTGCAGATACTAGGTCGATCCATCTTGTTGAGGGTCTAGCTCCTTGCTTTCTTTCTACTTTGATAAGCATGAGGTCCTTCTCCAGGGACAGGTCTCTCTGGACACATCCAAAGTACTTGCTTTTGGATGCTATGTCCATGTGCTCTCACTTAAAAACAAACTCGTCTTCAAAAACAAAACTGACTGAGCTGATGCTGGTGCTTAGGGACTCTGTAGAACAGGCTAGAATGGCCCCGGTGGGGTTCCCTGGGGTGGAGGGTGCCCTCATTCTCCCTCGAAGCAGCTGGAGTTTTCTAACTGCTGAAAAGCACATAGCCAACTATGCCACCAAGGCTCCTGAACCAGCCCCACTCCCAACAAAACCTTTATTACAATCACCTTCACTCACTCACCGTACAGTTTTTAAATCACTGAAAAGACTTGGGGCATCCACTTGCATGTAAGTGAAGCTAAATATGCTCTTACGGTGAGTCACTTACCAATGTTAAAACAGCTCTCCTTTAAGACCCAGGGACTGCCATTAGTACTTCTATGTGTCCGTCGTTCTCTCAGCAACGATGTTTCTGAAATGCCTCCTTATTGACACATCCTGTTGCATAAGGCTTGATGTTAATCACTGCAGGGCACTTTACTGTGTTCTGACCACATGCGGCAGAACTGAACCTTGCCCCATCAGGCTGTCATAGTTGTGAACTCTCGGAAGTAGATCACCAGAATTTTCTCCTGCAGTGCTTCCACTGGTCTGAAAGGAGTGCAACTAGGAAAACGTCCAAATGCCCATGAAACAGAATGGAGAAATCTGCACAGAGTGCTACACAGCAATTGACATGATGTGTTGTGCGATGTCATGTATCCATAAGGATGCATTTCACACGTGCTTACACTGTCAGAATTGACTTGAAGGTAGCTGTTTAGTTGTATATGTAGCAGGTAGCATCCTGGTTACGATCTCAAATTCAGGAGAATCAGGGGGGTGAACAATAATGAAGCTTTAGTAGAGAGGGGCTGGGCTGTCAGAGTTGGTCTCCAGATCCTACCTTTCCTATCAAGGAGCCCTTTTGGCACAATAGCGAACACATGACACCAACTAGAAGGTTAGCTGCTTCCACCAGCCTATCTAGGGAAGAAAAAAATATGTGATGGTTTGCTTCCTCCAAATTAAAGATCACAACCTCGACAACTCGATGGGAGAGTTCTACTCTGTCCTGTCAGGTTGTTGTAAGTTTGCATTGATGGAAGAGCAATGGATTGTGGTTTGAGTCTTCTTCTGACATGCGCCTCTGTCCAAGAATAGTAAAGGAAGTCCCTATGTTAGATTCACAAGATCTTCTCATACAGTACACCCACAGTCATTCCAACTTGCAGAGACCACACAGGACAGAGTAAAATTGCTCCATTGAAGCAGGTTTTGAAGAGGAACAAAGTAAAACTAAGTGGTTTCAACACCAGGAAAGATGTTTTTTCAATCTATTTCAATCTATTTACTTAGCAAATAGCGCCCGAAGCTGGACTATATGGACGGTAATTTGGCATGAAGGTCAGAGAAAGGCCTATTAACAATCTATAATGGAGATGACAGGGTCTTACTTGCTGAAAACAAGAAGGATGTGAAGTGATTGTGAAGATCAAAGCCATCATTATTAATTGTAACTCAATGTAAAGACAATAAAACTTATAAATGGATCAATATATAACATCATGATAAATGGGGAAAAATTGAAATTTTCCAATATTTCATCTTGCTTGGATTCACATTATTGCTTTTGGAAGCAGAAATCAAGAAATCAAATGGATGTATTCCTTTGGGGCTACCTGCTGCACAAGATCTTTTTAATGTGTTGAGGAGCAAGAATGTTACTGAGAGGCTAAAGTGCCCTGGATGCAAGCCATGGTATTTTCTGTCACCTCATATGCACATGAAAGCTGACACTTGATAAGGAAGATCAAAGAAAAATCAATCCATTTGAATTTTGGTTCTGGTGAAGACTACTGGAAATATAGTAGACTGCCAGAGGAAAAAAGACATGGCTTGACAGAAATGTATCCAGAAACTCCCTAGAAATGAGTGTGGCAAGATTCGTCATCTGTTCTTTGGACATGTTGTTATGACAGGCCTGTGCTCTGAAAAGGACATCGTGTGTTTGGTAAAGTGAGGGGCATCAGAAACTTAGATGATCCTCAAGAAGATGAACTGAACAGCGACTACCCCATGGACTCAATCATAGCAACAATTGTAAGGATGACATGCTGTTTTTTGTGTTGCACATAGGGTTGTTATAATTCAGAACCAACTTGATGGCACTTAAGAATAAATTACTGGAGGAAAGAACAAAAATACATACTTTGGGCTTTATTATAAATTAGATCAAACTGTATTTGTTCATCTGGGTAAACTAGAGAAATAAATTTATTGACATTATAAATCCAGATCAGGTCCTTAAGTTTGATAGTAGCCTATATGTCTAATACTACTCTATAAAGCCCTTTTCAAATTTATGAAACACATGTAATTGCACCAAATGCAGGTTAGTAGGTGGGAAGTCTTGTGGCCTATGTTAGTGAGTAGCTTTGTAAGCATCTCAGCACTAGCAAGGGTCTCCACGTGGCTTCATCAAGATAGGTCTATGTGGCTTCTTCTCCTCAGAGATGTAACACAGGGAGTGAGCAGTGAGAGAGAGTGTCTCCTGCCTCCCAGGAGGAATACCAGAGTTCCCCGAATCCTCAGGGGAAGACCATGTACACAGAGAGACCTCATTGGCTATCACCTTATTGACAGGCTGGGCTCCACCCCTTCACTCTTTTTTCTTTTTTTAATCATTTTATTGGGGGCTCATACAACTCTTATCACAATCCATGCATACATCCATTGCATGCAAAGCACATTTGAACATTTGTTGCCATCATCATCCTCAAAACATTTTCTTTCCAGTTAAGCCCCTGGTATTAGCTCCTCATTTTCCTCCTACCTCCCTGCTCCTCCCTCTCTCATGCACCCTTGATAATTTATAAAGTATTATTTTGTCAAATGTCTCCCTTCAACCACTTCCCTGTTGTCCATACTCCAGGGAGGAGATTATATGTAGATCCTTATAATCGGTTCCCCCTTTGTACTCCACCCTCCTGGTATCGCCACTCTCATCACTGGTTCTGAATGGATCATCTGTCCTGGATTCCCCATGTTTCCCATTCCTATCTGTACCAGTGTACATCTTTTGGTCTATTCGAACTTGTAAGGTAGAATTGGGATCATGATAGTGGGATGGAGGAAACATTTAAGAACTAGTGGAAAGCTGCATAGTTCATCAGTGCTACACTGTACCCTGACTGGCTCGTCTCCTCTCCATGACCCTTCTGTAAGGGGATACTACTTCACCTACAGATGGAATTTGGTCCCCAATCTGTACTCCCCCTCATTTATAATTATATAAATATTAGTTATTTGATGCCTGATACCTGACTACTTTGACACCAAATGGTCACACAGGCTGGTGTGCTTCTTCTATGTGGGCTTTGTTGATTCTCAGCTAGAGGGCCACTTGTTTACTTTTAAGCCTTTAAGACCCCAAACTCTATCTCTTTGATAGCCGGGCACCATCAGCTTTTTTCACCACTTTTACTTATGCACACATCTTACCCCTTTACTCTTAATCATTAAATTGACACCAGATTATATAGCTATCACCCAATATATCATATAGACTTTTGAATGAAAATAAGACATTTTCAAAAGCATAAAACCCTTCACATCCAAATTAATCCTCTAATAGTATTATTCTGGAATGGTCTAGGATTTTCTCTGAAATGTGGCCTCATCCCAATGATCATGCAATTCCTTTTATATTTCTTTTACTCTCATATTCAAAGCAGGGAAAATGTCACACTGAAAAACTACTTTCACCTATTGGAAATTTTTGGTAAGAAATCAAAATATGAAAATCTACATATTGGGCTGAGCCCCGGTGGCGTAGTGGTTGTGCGCAGGACTGCGGCCCACTGGGATGGAGGTTCAATTCCAGCAGTGGGGCTGGGCCTCCTACTCCCACCACCAGAGAGCAGTGATGCCCCCCCCCCCAAAAAAAAAGAAAAGAAAATCTATATATTTTATTTCATTGTTTTTATGGTTAGCATCCCAATTCACAGTTCTCTATACCACCCAGGCTTCAGTTTCAGCATTTTTTGAGTGGCTTTAAAAAAAATTAACCTCATCTCAGTATTTCCAACTGGTAGACAATGTAATAAGAACTTTCTAAAACGGGTCTCAATGCTGGTATTCATATCTTTGTGTAATGTCTTCCACTAGCTGCGTTGTAACTGCTGACTTTTCCCCCCAATGTGCCCAATTTTAAAAACAAAGAAGCTATTGCCATTGAATCTTCTCAGGACCTGAAGTGTTTCAAATTTGAATTTTGCTCCACAAACAAAACCTTGATGGCTAAACGTGAGGGGAACTTGAAGTACTTTGTGATAAAGGTAAAGGATTTCAAACTTCAGTATGAATTTTAACACTATATGTAAAGAAAATTAAAATCCTCACCACTGGACCAATCGGTAATAGGTGATAAGTGTAGAAGAGATTGAACTTATCAAGAATTTCATCTTGCTTGAATCCACAATCAATGCTCAGGGAAGCTGCAGAAATGAGATTAAAGGACACCTTGTACTTGGAAAATCAGCTGCACAAGACCTCTTGAAAGTTTCAGAAGCCAGGATATTACTTTGAAGACTAAGACATGTCTGACAGAAACTGTGATGTTTCCAGTCACCCCATCTGCATGTGAAAGTTGGACAATGAATAAGGAAGACAACAGAAGAATGGATGCATTTTAACCCTAATGCTGGCGAAGAAAGTCAGAAGTATCATAGACTGCCAAAAAAGGAGCAAATCTGTCTTGGAGGAAGTACAGCCAGGATGTTCCTGATGGGCTAAGAGGGGACACATATTTTGGGTCTGTCAGGAGCAACTAGTCCCTAGAGAAAGACATCAAGCTTGGTAAATGAAAGAGTCAATGCAAAAGAGGAAGGTCCTCAACAAGATGGACTGACATAATGGTTACAACAATGGGCTCAAACATAACAAATTGTGAGGATTGTGCAGGCCTGGATAGTGTTTCATTCTGCTGTGCAAAGGTGTGGGAACACACTGCCACCAAATCACCACCACAACCATCACCACCTCTCCCTCCTCCTCCTCCTCCTCCTCCTCCATCACCACCACCTCCAACTCCTCCTCTACCTCTACCACCACCACTACCTCCACCACCACCATGACCTCTACCTCCACCATGACCTCTACCTCCACCACCACCACCACCTCTACCACCACCCCCACCCCCACTATGACCACCGACTTTTCAGTGGCTGAATTCTGGCAGTAGCTTGGCATGCCTGTGTCCTACTGGTCTACTGGGTGGATTCAAAGGAATCTTTCAGTTAGTTAGCAGTAGAGCACCTCATGCTCTGCAACACTCAGAGTCTCCTATTGAATAAAACATAGAGACTAGGTTTAAAAAGAGTGTGACTTTCACTTTGTTTGCACCTTCAATTTTATTTTCTCCAAAGTTTTCACATGCCTGCTCTGATAAATCCACTGCCATTTTGGCAAGGACCTAATGCTGTATAAAGTGAAGGGTAAACAAAAAGAGGACGCCTTCCTGGACTGATGGACTGGCACAGTGGCTGCAACAGTGGGCCCAACACAACAAGGATCATGAGAACCATCCAGTGCGCATCTTTTGATTGTACACAAGGTTCCTGTGAATTCAAAGGGGCTTGATGACACCTGGGTAACAAGGTAGTGCACTGGTCAATGTGCTCAAGTGCTAAGGAACCGCTTGTTTCTACCAGCTGCTCTGTTGGAAGAAGACGTGGTACTTGGTTCTTGTCAAAATTACAGCCTTACAAACCCCCTGGGGCTGTTTTATTTGTCCTGCTGAGTAGCTAAGAGTTGGAATAAACTTGACAACAATGATGGTTTTTAGTTTCATTATTGTTTGTGACGGTGCGTGTGTGTGTGTCTGTGTGTGTGTAAGAGGGAAAGGGAGGGGAGGAAAGAGAGAGAGAAACCTGGTAGCAAAGTGGTTAAACACTCACTACCAAAGGAAAGTTCTATTATTGAAAACTTTCAGTTGCTCTGTAGAAGAACGACAAGGCAGTTTGCTTTTGTAAATATTATAACCTTAGCAACCCCATTTTCCCTTCTACAGAGCACTCCGGCTCTACTTCTTTGAATATAGAATGTCTTACAAATGACCTATTTGCTTCTTGGCACTTTAAAGAAATATTTTGTAACAGATTTGCCTACTGACATGTGTCATTTTGTTGATTGATGGCTGCCTCCATGAGTGCTGATTATGTACCCAGGTAAAATGAAGTCCCAACTTTATTCTGCACCTGTTTGGCATGGTGGTGAGTTGAGTAGCAATGAGCGATGGGCAACACATTACACCCAAGTTTCAGGGTTTAAAACAGCAACCTTTACCATCCGGCATTTCTGTGAGTCAGGGACTGAGCTGGGTTCTTAATCTTAGCATCTATCTTAAGGGAAAAATCAGTGTCAGCCAAAAGTGCGATCATTTCAAAGTTCAACTAAAGAGGTAGGGTGGTTTTGCTTCAAAGTTCATTTAAGTGGGTCTAGGCAGGACACAGTTCTTTAGAAGCTTTGGGCTTAGAGACACTGTCCTTCATGAACTGTGAACGGGACATGTCTTCTGGTTCCTGGCCAAGATGGCAGCTTATTTATCTGGGTGATCTGTTTAGCATACAGATTGAATAAGTTTGGTGACTGGCTACAACCCTGATACCCAAATTTCCACTCAGTATTTCTTTGTTCCTTTTGAAAGATTGTCTCTTGGACCATGGACATGCTTCATATAAGCACATCAAAGTGTTCTGGAATTCTTCTTCTATTCAATGCTATCTATAGTTTTTTAATGATCCAGACAGTGGAATGTTTTTGCATAAATAATGATAACACAAATAAACACCTTTCTGGTATTCTCTGCTTTGAGCCAAGATTCATCTGATGTCAGCAGATATCCCTTTTCCACCTCTCTTTTGGATGAGCTGTTTATAGAAATCAAGTAATAAACACAAAAGTTATTTTGTTATCTTAAAAAATCTTTTCTTGTTCTAATGAGGATTTAGATTGCTTACTCAAGTGTACTTAGTAAATTAGAAAATTATTAAAAGTCTTGCCAGGGAAGATATAGATAAAATGTAAGTTTAAGTTCAAAAGACCATACTGACTCATCAAAAGTATGTTATTAATTTAGTTCTGAGCCTCTCTGAACTCAAGTAAAAAATAAATTCAAACAACACAATTCATCTATTCTAGCAAAAATATTAATATTGGTTCCAGAAAAGAAAAAAGCAAAACAAAACATAAGTTCTAGCTCACCAGGGAGCATGTTTTGATGAGACTGAGTGAACACCTTCAACCATATCTTACAAGGAAGGTAACCAGAATTTTCATGCTGTGTTCGTGGCCCTAAAACCGGGCACAATGTAAAGTGACAGCATGAAATCTCAACCTTAAGCAACCAGGTTGTGCACTGACTAATTAAATTAGACTCTTTGAGGTAGTATGCTGGCATCAGAGGTTTTTGAAGTTCTTTGGGATATTCAAGTGGTTAGACATGGTGGAAAACCACGAATATTGAATCATTTGGATGCTTTTCAACCAATTTTCCAAAATAATCCAATATCTTCCAAATGGGTTCTTTCCTATCTTCTTAATAAAGAGATGCATTTCTTAAAATAGAAGAAACTGTTATATGATCAGAGAAAAGAGCAAGATTGCTGAGATGCTGGGGTGTTTCGTCTGGGCCTTAATATAAAAAGGGTGTCCGATTTGAGTTGGGATTTCTAAATAGGGTGTGACTATCCCAGGAACATAAAAGAGGACTCATTAGCATTGGAATAAAATATTATAACTATAGTTTCAGATGACAGTGCATACTTTAATGATAGCATTGAAATATGCACCATCATCCCAAAGCAACATTGTAATGTTTTTCTATTGAAATCCTTAATAATGTCTTTAAATTGTTCTTTCTTTAGGTGTGCCTCATCACATACAATGCTTTTTCTTACTGTTTTTTTTTCCCCAGACATACAACATTTCTATGGTATCATAAACTTGGAAAAGTTCAACCAGAATGCTCCTCAGAATTGAAGATGACTGTAACATGGACATCCAGAAGTCCTGGTGGCATCGCGGTTACATGTTGGGCTCTGATCCCCAAGGTCTGTAGTTGGAAAGCAGTTGCTCCATGGGAGAAAGATGAAGCTTTTCACGGCTATCACGAGTTATTGTTTCCCAAACCCACAGGGGCAGTCCCACCCTGTCATAAAGTATTGAATCAGACTCAATTTGATAGCAGTGAGTTTGGGGTAAGTAGCGGTAAAGTTCAATCAGGCCTTGTCAATCAGGCCGGGTGATGCCCCTTTGTGTGTGTGTGTGTGTGTCGGGAGATGGAAGGGGGGTGTATGGCCTTTTTAAATGAGAGAGAAAAAAAATCTCTTTGTCTCTTCACCTCTCTGCTGGCTTGGTTTCTGTGCCTGCCTCCAGGAGAGGCCCCAGGAGAGCCACAGACCTGAGGCACTACTGGCACTCTGCCATCTGCTCCCACAGGACATGGACCCACAGGCTCTGCGCCCTTCTTCCTGCGCCCTTTCTGATCCCTGCTCTACCTTTCTGTGCCATTGTCCTGCAGAGGGCCCTGGCTTGCGTCAGACCTATGGACATGAGCTGGACTCAGCTGCCTTCCAAATATAAAGTTACGTCTTGAAATAAAATTCCTTCTTGTACATCTATGTGTCACTGGTTTCGTTTCTCTAGACGACAGCCTAACACAGACATGTTCTTGGGAGAGAGGAGTCCCTAGAAAAGAACGCCATCCTTAGTAAAGCAGAGGGGCCATGAAAAAAGAGGAGGCCCATCAGCAGTGACGGCAACAACGAGTCCAGGGCTGGGCGGGATTTGGATCTGTTGAACCTGGGATTCATAGCACCTGGAACTTATTTGATGGCACCTAACAACTGCATATATAATTTATCAGCAAATATATAATTGTATAAAAGCATAAAACTTTATCATTTATCAACAAATATGTAACTACCGGTAAAATTTAAATTCAAAGGCATATATATATATTATATGTAAAATTGCAAGTTTATTTCAAATGGTTTAGAATATACTGAATTGGAATTTCAGAAGAAGAAGAAAAAGGAACACTAGAAAAATGAGAGGAGGTATAGTAACAGAGACTCTCCATGGAAAATGAACCTTTTGATAATTAAGATTTGATGGCTTTCATTTTGAAGGATCCTGTGTGGCACCAGTAGTTTGCAATTAGCTATTGACCTAAAAGTTGTAATCTTTACAGTAACAAATCAGCGAATGTTTTCACTGCTGTGCTGCTTGGTGGATTTGATTTAGAGCCCATGCCTTGCCCATTGTGTTTATTATGGGACTTCTCTGAAGATTACAGCCAAGAAAGCCCTAAGGAGCAGTTCTACTCTGGAAAGAGATGGGGTTGCTTTGCGTCAGGGCCCAACTCTAAGACAGCTAACAGCCAAACCCAAACTGACCTCGCTACCACTGTCCATGCTGGTGCACAGCAACCCGACAGGACAGAGTGTACTGCCCCTGCAAGTTCCTCAGACCCACTACTCGACCAGTATAGGAAGCACCATCTTTCTACTGGAATGGCTAGGAGTTTTGAACTGCTGACCTTGCAATTAGCAGTCCAATTCATCATCACTATGTCACCAGGGCTCCTCACTTTAAGTATATCCAATTTTATTAATTTCTTTTTTTTTCTAATTGCTCATGTTCCCAGTGGGCACCTTGGGGATATGTGCACACAGTGATATGTTATTGTTTTTGTTTTCTCCCTGTTTGATGTCTATTGCGTTGACCTTTCACCACCGTGTGGCCACACTGGCTGTTATGCTTCTTCTGTGTGGGTGTGGTCTCTTCTCAAGTAAATGGTTTATTGTTTATCTTCAGGCTTTTAAGACCTCAGATATATCCTTTGATAGCTGGGCGCCATCAGCTTTCTTTACCACATTTGTTTGTGCACCCATTTTACTTCATTGACCATGTTGGGCCAGTGAGCCTCAAGGAATACCAGATTCATAGAACAAAGTGTTCTTGCATTGAAGGAGAGTTCAACCAAGCAGCCCTAGAAGTAACTTGCCCCACCACCACCAAATGTGTGGAGCTCGCTCTAACAAGTGGGCTTCCAGAAATTCTCACTTCAAGCTTGTCCACCTGCCTCCTGCAGTAATTCACCAAAACGGCCATTCATCAAACTCTTACCAGTATGTGGAAGCCCTGGTGCCTCAGAAGTGAAAGCACCAGGCTGCTAAGGGAAAGACTGGTGGTTCAAACTCACATGGTGTCTCTTTAGGAGAAAGCCCCGTCGACCTGTTCCCAGAGAGATGACAGTGACTGGGCCAGCACTCTGTCCAATGGGGGCACTAAGAGTCAAACCCCACACTTAACAACCAGTTTCTGAGTCATTGAGTCTCTACATAACCTGATCTCTGGGGTATTTGTCTGTATTTGCCTGTTCTCTCTAGATTGTATGATGGTTGACCTGTGATCTCAATTTTCTGATGAGTTAAAAAATAAAGTCAATTTTTCTTTTAATTTTTTCCACTATTTAATAGTTGCATGAACAGGAGTGACTATTACTAAGTTCTTTACACGTCAGCACTAAAACCAGAAGTTCATACATACATACATACATACATACATATATAATTTATGGTTTTATTTAGCACAACTAAAACTCCCAATTAATGGGCCATCTATTCATTTTCTTCATTGCACAGTCTGGCATTGGGATTGATGACACTTATGGTCAGATGGGCTGCTCTTTCCACAATGGCTTTGCGATTTTGTGATTCTCAGAGGAAAATTTGTGAGCACTCTCTGCACAGTAAGACGTGTTATACATCAGCAGCACTTGCAGCTCCTTGACGTTGTGGACCAGGAACTTGCGGAAGCCACTGGGCAATGTGTGCTTGGTTTTCTTGTTGCTCCCTGAACCATGTTGGGCATCAAGATCTGGCTCTTCAATCTCCTCCACAGTTTGTTGTCAATGCCTTGGGCTAGTGCCCGTTATGCTTAATCTTGACATAGTTGTTGGATTAGTGCCGCATGAACTTCTTGGTCAAGTAAATATATATTAAAACACACAAAGGGGTGCTCTTCCCCCCCTCAAAAAAATGGAAAAAGTTCGCTAGGCAGTTTTCATAGTACATATTTTCCCCGCTAGGAAAACATTGAGCAACTTACTCTTCATGAACCAGGTGGTCACAGAGAACTTTTTCATAGAAGCAGCTTTGCTGGAACCTTGGTTTTTGTTTGTTTGTTTGTTTTTTGTGATGGTCCATTTAAGGTAACAGCGTGCACCTGTGATATTTTGTTTTCCGCTTGGGAAAAATGCCACAAGAACTGTTGTGATGTTGAACTCAGCTTACGAGTACAGTGCTAGCGGGGAGACACAAACGTTTTCTCATTTCAAAAAAGGTGAAATGTTGATTGATGTCAAGCCTTGTTCTGGATGTCTGTCAAATTCTGGAACAGATGAAAATGCCGACAATATTCGTACACTTGTGCTCGAAGACCTATGACAGACCAGTGAAGAGATGGGGAAGTTATCTGAACTCTCTTGGAGCGTGGTTCAGCAAATTTTAGTGGACAAAAAGTCACTGTGAAATTTGTGCCTTACTTTCTGACTGACAAAGGAGGTTTGAGTGGGAACATGTTGTGCTTTGAAAGAACAGCTCCAAAGCGACCCAGACTTTATTTTTAAGGTCATTCCTGGTGATGAGACATGGTGCTCTTCTTACAACCCTGTGAGACGTAGGTTCATTGTGCCAACCTGGTCAATAGGAACATGTGGGATTAATAGGGTCATTGATTGATTGGAGGACAAAGAGATAAACGGTTCAGCAAGCCCAGTCTCTCCTCTCTCCCTTTTCTGCTCTCTGGTGATCAGACCAGCATGTGGCTGCTTTTGCTAGTTCCCTGCCCCAACACTACCTATGGGACAGCCAACCTATGGATCATATTGCTAGAACTTGAAGTTGTTGGATCTTGTTAACTTGCTCACATGAATTCAAAATGCCATGAGGGCCTGCTCTACAAAGCTCCTGAGCTGCTGGCCATTGGTGACTCACCCGGCTATTTGCTTCCCAGGGCCAAAATGCCTGCATTATTCCGGGGAAGAGTTGGCTATCTCTTTCCTTTGCCTTGGACTCAGCAGTCTTCATGAGTTTAAGGACTTCCAGTATATTAAGTGTTTCACAGTTGCAAATTTAGTGGACCTTGCTGTACTGCGGTGCGGACTAATTAGCTGTTAGATTCCTTTGTGCTGTATATATCTATCTTATATGGAATACGTCATCTTCACCTCATCAAAGAATCCTGTCAAGTGAAATCAAAGATCAAGATGATGATGCCTTGCTATTTTTATATGAGGGGCATTTGGAGTTCATTCCAAGTGTTGTATTTAGAGGTTCCAAAAACACCCTATTTAGATTGTGTGACAAAAAAAGGCATGATTTGTGACAGGCAGGGGACTGGTTTTGCCACCATGACAATACATCTGTGTATGCAACCATCTCAGTGGACCCATTTTTTAGCAAAAAAAAAAAAAAAGCAGCATGCCTCCTTTTTACATGTGACCTCACGTCTTTGGACTTCTTTTGTTCCCAGGAATGAAGAGAGATATGAAGGTACAGCAATTTGATGACATAGAAAGGGTGAAGAAAAGATTGAGGGAGGTTCTATCAGTCATCCAAACAGATGAGTTTGAAAAATGGTTTCCAAGAATGGAATCACATTTTAACAAGTGAAAAATATTCCATTTTTTTCCCAGGGGGTGGAGTAGGGGGTGGTAACCCCTTATATATTCTTCAACATGAAAACAAATATAACATATTTACAGAACTTCTCAATTATAAGCCAAATCTTAGTTATTAAAATACTAATATTATGTGTTGATTCTCTGTAGCTATCCTTTCTCACATTTTGTACAAATGCCTCTGATTTGGTGAAAGTTCTTTAGGTAAAAGAAAACTTCTTATAGTGATTGGGAGCTGGAAAAGAGGGAAGAAAAACAAATCAAGATCACCTTTTTATCTCTGCTATAATCATAAAGGTGAAAGTGAGGAAGAAGGTTGGTAAAACTCCCTATACTATCCTAAGCCTGCATTATTATCTTTACTTGAGTAGACTGTTCAGAAAGTATGAGTGGAAAGAGTTTGGCTGATAGTATTAAAGGAAAGACCTTACAAAATGTGAGACTCATTCTCTTCTCTCTGTGAAAACTTTTCTTTATTCAGAGTGCTTAGCAGAAGTTCCAAAACTTTGATGTCACATTCATCATTGGGAAGGTTTATACCATTCAAGATTTGAATCTTCTTAGGACTCGAATCTACAGAAACTTGATTCCACTAAAGAGGAAGGGCTATGCATAAACACCTGGAAGTTATCTGTCACTTACTTTGAGTTATATCATCATATTTTTAATGATTTCCTGTGGATTACCAGGTGATGTCCTTGGGGCTCGCTTTCTTCCTGAAGATTATAGCATAAACTCATTTGGAAAAGCAAACAATGCTTCAAAAAACATTAATGCTTAATTGACAAACTGTAGCTCGGTAACTTACATCACAAGAAATTTAAGCAGCATTCAGAACAATTTTTGAAACTGACAAACAGAAGCTCCAGTGGCGCAATCGGCTAGCGCGGGGTACTTATATGAAACTGACAAACCCTGCATTATAGTTTATCTAGCTATATTTAAAAATGCCCCAGATTCAGTGACTTACCATGTCAACAATAAGTCCTTATTTCTCGCCTGTTCCGTAGGTTGAGGATCTGAGACACACTGGACTGGGCAGTTCGCTCAGGGTCTTTCCTGCGGGTGCAGTCACTTCTCAGCAGTGGCTGGAGGCATCCCAATAATTGAGGATAACGAGGCACCTTTGTTCTGTCTAGCGAGGCTTTTCCTTAAGGGTTGTTTGAGTGTCTTCATAGGATAACAGCTACTTTCCCTCAGACTAAATGAGGCAAGAATTCAAAGTGAAGACTGTAGTGTTTTTTGTACCCTAACATTGATAGTTATGGCCACTTCCATGGAATTCTAGTGCTCAATTTTATCAGCTGTGAATCAATATAGAGACGTCTAGCCAAGGGAATAAATAAATTGTTGGAGACCATCTTGACAGCGGCATATCCCTTAAGTTTTCATTTTTTATTGCCCCAAGTTTATAATATTTATTTTTCTTACACAATGTATATATCTTTAAATTACTACCCCCCTCACAAGAGTTCATTAACCTAACTTTATCATTAATTCACTTTTCTGCACTTCTAAATTTTTTCCATTTTTCTGTAGAGCGCTGGAGGTGATGTGGAATAAGCATTGGCCTGTAACATCAAGGTCTGTGATTCAAATTCTCCTGCTGACGTCATCTGTTCCTGTTGAGATCAACCATGTTGGAAACCCAGAGGAGCAGTTCTGCTCGGTATAGAGTCACTAGGAGTTGAATCGCCCAATGGGAGGGTGGTTGGCTTGGTTATTCTATCAATAGTTTAATGGTTTAACTTACATTCCATATCATTCATGAACGTTTCAGTGGAGAATTATTGGTCTACAATGTTGTTAGAGCTATTGACTCAATTCTGAAGAATAGCTACCCCATGTGACAGAGCAGAACAGGATAACTCTTAGGGAAGCAGATCACTAGGTATTTGTCTTTAGATGCAGCTTCATAAGATCAACCACCATTCCTTTGGATCACCAACTTTTTAATTAACAACTTAACCACTGTACCAACGGGGCCTCTCTGTTTGTAATAGTGATAGGGGAAGGTGATCAGAATCATTCTGTTAGCCAGGGTTCCTTAGAGAAACAAAACCATGACACTTATGAATATAAATATGTATTGTTATTATTATTATAAACCTAAATATATTAGGTTTATACAGTGATATGGAATATAACAGCTAATTAATCCACACAGCAGTACAGAGGGCTCAGTTCAATTCACTTTCGTGAATCAGTTTATAGACTGCAAGTCCCTCAACTCACTTGGGCAGCCAGGTCCAAGATCAGGGAAGCAGACAATGGGCTTTTCTTTCAGGCAAGGCCTGCGGATTCACCCACAGACAGTAGACAGCAGCTCCAGAACCTAGAGAAGCAGGCCTTGATTGGATCTCAAACTCAACCAGGATCCACCAGCCTCAAGCTCAAGCAATGTATGCACCAGCAGGGTGGCAAAGCAATTCTCAAAGAAGCTGCAAGCTCTAACAACATGGTCCCTGGGTTCACTTAGCCCACAGGTAGTGTAGCACACAGGTTGAAGCAGAGAACTAACTAAAGCAGTAGCACTAACTAACTAACTAAAGTAGCACACTGGTCTGATCACCAGGGGGCAAGAAGGAGGGGGTGGGCTTTGCAGAGCCATTTTTCTCATTGCCCTCTATTCAAGCTCTGACCTGATAAACCTCTGCCATGTTCCTATTGGCCTCGCTGTCACAATAAACTTAATTATCACAATCATCTACCAAATTACGGGTTAGCTTCAACAAGAACACACCATATTGCTTGATTTCCCAACATGCATTTTAAGTGCAAAAAAAAAATCCCAAAGTCAGATATAATTCCAGTATTTGGCTTACCAATGTTAAAAATGATTTGGTTTTTAATATTTGTAAGTGTTCACTGCTTTAGCCTTTTAATGTGCTAGAGCCACTAAAGATGACCCAAAGCAGGGTTACCCAGAGCTATAGGACCGTGGAACACTTTGCCCTCAGGATATGCTGCACTGGTGTTTTGTGAAATATGTTTCGAGAATTGTTAAATATCTTATTTTACTCACGGGTTTTCTGTCAAATTTCTGTATGACCAATGGTCTTCAGTTCTGAACTATCCTCTCTGCCCACTCTGGTTTCCTATGATCTATTCTCTCTTGTGACAGACGTGGTGTTTCAAAATGCAAATCTGGTCTTATTGCCCACCTATTTAAAACCTATAGATACCCTTTCAGTCTTTTCTTGGAATAAGGACTAGTGTTTTCAATTGGATAGTTCATGATCTTTCACCCTCATTTCTCCAGCCTGACTTTGTACTCCATTACACTTACCTGTACATTTAGAAACCCTGCCCTCTCATTATCTACTATCCACTTCCCACCAAATGATTTTTTTTCAACTGTTATATTTCAAAAGTTGCTGACTAGTAGTAGTGGTGGTGGAGGTGGCAGTGGCAGCAGCAATTGCAGTCATAGTAGTAGTGGCGGTGGTAGTACCATCTGAAGCTAGCTATTCTGGAGCATTGGTCCAAGGCTGATACCCAACAAGTTGAAGTCAACATTCTTCCACCTTCCCAACTTTTTATCAAACCTGTCACCAGACATCCCTTCTATGGTACTCTCCACTTCTCTTCTGATCTCAATGATTTGTTTCAGGGGGCACACAGAAACTGACAGACATTTATAAATTTTTTCTTTCCCGAGGAGAGCATTTTTTCTTTCACAGTTTTATTAGCACTTCATCCACATGACATATAGTTGAATGATTCCATCATGTCAAGTTGTACAATCATCAAGTAGTAGGCTGGTTAGGGTTAAAAATAAGGAGAAAAAAAAGAAGCAGTAGTAGGCTATCATATAGGCTCAAGATCAGGAAGACTGTAGGCAATTTCCCTTCTTCAATGAAGATCAGCTCTCTCAGCTTCTATAGACTATGCTGCTCTCCTCCCGGTCTCCTCAAAACAGGCTCCTCTTGACACCAGCATCTCTCACCATTGGCTCTACCACTGTATCCCTTCTAGGCCACTAGAAATCTTTAAGGTTTCAGCTCTTGGCCCATATCGGAGCTCTTTTTAGGGGACTCCTTTCTCCCCTCTCCCTCTCCCCTTTGCCCCTTTCTCTCCCTTTCTCTCCTTTTTCTGTTTGTTTCTATCTGCCCTCCACCCCACCACCATCTTCCCCCTTCTTACTGTCTCAAAACCTCTGTGGGGTTGACTGTTATATACACAATTCCTTGTAAACTTCATAGGATTATCCCTCTCAGTAGAAGCCAGAGATGTACTAATTCCCTTTCATTAGTTCTAGAAATCTCGTTTTCACACTAGACTGAAGTCTCTTAGTTTACATAAAATAAATGTTTGGTCATTCCCTAAATGTACAATCATTGGGTATCCTGCAGTCCAAGACTAAACAAAAAGTTTATGAAGCCATAAGTTGCCTATAGCCTACTTAGGAAATATGAATCAACCTGAAAAAAAGTAGAAATCCTTTGAGACAGAAAACTATGGCAAAGGTAATAACCCCGCAAGATTTGAAAGAAAAAAAATCCCAAGATGGTTTCCCAAAGAACTAAAAATATTATTACTGTCAGATTTTAGATGAATTTTGGTTAAAAAAATAGAGTAGATTCCCATTTGCTAGAAATTTCCCATTTGTATTTTGACTATGTGAATATATTCAACTGTGTAGGTCATAGAAAACTATGGATACCATTGAGAATAATGGGAGTTCCAGAATACTTCATTGTGCTCAGTCACAAGGAACTTCTACATAGACAAAGAGGAAGTCTTTCAATTAGAGCAAAGAAATATTGGATGGTTTCAAACAATGAGAGTAAATAAAGGTTATATCTTTTTATTATTTGGCATCAGGGCATATTAACGATCTAATATGCAGATAACACAACCTTGCTTGTTGAAAATAAGAAGCACTTGAAGCACTTGCTGATGAAGATCAAGGACTTCAGCCTTCCATGTGGTTAGCTATTCAATAAGAAGAAAACCAAAATTCTCAAAACTGGACCATGCTAATGGTGAAAAGAATGAAGTTGTCAAAGATATTTCTTTTTTGGATCCATATTAATGCTCATGAAAGCAGCAGTCAAAAGTGTTCCTTGGACAGATATCCTGCACAAGTTGAAGACCAAGGATGTCACTTTGAGGATTTAAATATCCCTGACCCAAACCAGGGTATTGTGAAACACCTTACATTTATGTGAAAGTTGAAAGTTGAGTAAGGAAGACCAATGCATTTTTAACTATTATACTGATGCAGAATATTGAAAATACTATGGCCTGCCAAAAGAATAAGCAAATCTGTCTTAGAAGAAGTGCAGCCAGGATTTTCTTTAGAGGCAAGAATGGTAAGACATCATGGTAGGGAAAGTAAAGGGGCAGCACAAAAGAGAAAGTTCCTTAACAACATGGATTGACACAGTGGTTGCCACAAGGGGTTCAGACAGGAACAGTTGTGAAGATGATAGGGGACCGGGCAGAGTTTTATTCTGCGGTGCACAGGGCTGCTTTAGAAGCAGATTGAACTCATTTCACCATACAGATCTTCTGCCTAGGACTCGTTTTCCTTCCTTCTTATCTTATTGCAGCTCATATTTCTGATTTAACCTCAAATGTTACTTGAAGTTTTACTTTATTAATATCATTACGACAATGTCTCTAATTATAAGCATGCCCCCCTTTGAAGCACTAAAATGATTTCATTCTGTATTTGTCTGTATTATTTTAATGCATTCTCTCTCCCACACTAAATTATAAGTCACATGAGGTCAAGGATTATTATTGTTTTTTTCTATAGTACAAGATGCTCCTTGAAGCTTTTGTAAATAAATGAATTCAACAACCTTAGAGAGTCTCCTTTCCTCTCTGCTCATTACCAAGTCATCCTTAAATTGATGCTGTCATCTTCCAGTAGAATTTCTTCATCAAAGTTGATCTACTTTCTAGTTATTATTGAACATCACAGCCAGACTCCTTTCTGAAACACCTCTATTCGATATATTATTCTTCTACCACAGGGCTTGAAATGGCTCTCCACCCGTCAGTGTGGAAGTTGCAAACAAATGCCTTCAGGTGAGGCCAAGGCAGGAAATATCTATTGTTGGCGAGAGGCCCACAATCCACAGCATCTTATCCATAAGTATGAAGTCTAAATTACTCAATTTTGCACCCAGGACACTCTTAAATCTGGAGTTAGCTCAAATTACCAATTCTGATTTAATGTGTAAATCATCCTAGAAGTTAGCAAGAAATGACCTCTCCACTTCCTAACCTTGAAATAATCAAGCACTTTCCCTGTCATCTCAGTCTCTGACCACCAAATCTCCCTGCCTAAAAGCCTCCTGTGCCTAGATCCTAGGCCTTTCAGATTCTTCAGATGCCATCAAGTTTCCAATATCCTGAATCACTGCAAAATGGAATCTCTGCTCTCTAATCGAAGATATGTTTCTAGTTTGTAGAACAGTATCCTGGGCATAATATTATGCTTCTTTCAATTTTTGTAATTAAGAACAAAGTGAATACTATTATCCAAGGGTGCTCACACTTTTTCAGGATATAAGCATATAAAATGATCGAGTCAAAATGTTCTACCAACTACAAAAATGCAAAACATATATTTTATTTATTTATTTATAACAATTTATTCATAAATGAACCTAGGGCAGCTGTTTGAGCCTGCATTTGACACTTAAGATTGCATCTAATTGGATGTACTGTATATCAATTAAGTGAGGGGATTGATGATGGACTTATGTCTATTTTTTTAATGCCATGTGACCTACTCACACTGTATTTGCAATTGACTAGTAGACTGCGATCGACGTATTGAGCACCCCTGCTATTATCTGTGCAGGATATTGCCTAAAATTAAGAGCACACATGGTGCGGAAGTTCCAATACACTGCTGCTAATCAATAGTCAGCAGTTTGAAAGCCCCCAAAGCTCCACAGGAGAAAGAGGGGGCAGATGGTTCCCTAAAGATTGACAGCTTTGGAAAGCCCATGGGGCACTTCAGCTCTGTCCTGAGTAACTTGGTACAAGTCACAATGGTCTCAACTGCAGTGTGGACTCAACCATTAACAAAAATATACTTCTCATTTAGTAAATGCATATTGAATGCCTTTTTCTTTGAACTATAGATCTTAACACCAGATAAGAAGGTAAATAAATCTCTTTCCAGTGTTATGAATTTGACTGATGCCCTGGTGACATTAAAAGTGCATCCTTTAGGTTGGTATTTCATCTTTAATGAAGGTATCAAGGCCATCTTCTTCAATATTTACCATCTACCAATTAACTGCACATAGGAAGCTATACATGTTATAAAATAGAATAGTATTTAGAAAATAGAACAAAGAGGGATTCTACTTTATCTTGTGAAAAACCGTGGGAAATGACTTAGGATATTTTGCTAGTCCTCAGGAAAATCATCTTCCAAATGCTTCTGAGGTTCAGAGGGTTATGAGTGATGGTAGTCCAGAATGTGTGGGAATTATTGGACAGAAGACTGGCAAATCCTATTTCCAAGGAGTGTATCACAAAGACCCTGGAAATAATCCAGTAACAAAACATGGTTGGAGCTGTGTTGGCAATTCCAACAGTGATTGACCTTTGAGGAGATTGGCGTGGTAACGTGGGAGCAGAGCTTCAATAGCATGAAGTAGTATCAAGTCAGTATTTTGATGTTAAAATTGGATCCTGGGATCATTGCCCTCTAAAACCCGCCATAAGGAAATGAATAAAATACCTGGCCAATTTCCATTGACTGTGCTCTTCTTCAACCTTGTTCCAAACAACTCACATCTTACAACTGAAAACAGGATAATCTTAAGAAGGGAGATGCTAAGTTCTGTATTTATCTAAGAACTATGCGTGTGGCATAGAGCCAGCCAGCTTGAATCTCTGGACCTTGAGTTTCACACCCTAAAGTAAGCGCACAGAAATTTTCACCAGAGAGATTTCTTAAAAGTCCGTGAGATTTTGAAGTGCTGTTATATACCACATGAGAGAACCAGAACACTAGGATCCACTTGCACATGTAGAAAGGATCTCTCAAGTCTAACCTGCTGCTGCCATCACTTGTGTCAGAAAAACTAAAAACAAACCCAAAGTCATGGCCATTGAGTCCATTCTGATTCAGGCTTGGACCGAGAATTGCCTCTTTGGGTAATTCAAGAACCTCAATTATTATGAGAGCAGCAAGCTTCATCTCCCACCCCCTCTTCTCCCTCCAGAATGACTGGTGACCTTGTACCCAATGTTGACCTTGGGATTAGTGTGTAATGCATGACCCAATATTCTATACAAAGCTTCATTTGTAATAAATGAACTCATCTATCTTATTTTTCACTTGAAATCAACATGGATATTTTAAAGTGTGTTTGGGGAAAAGTGGATCTTTTGGTAGATATACTTGTGAGTGTTATAGATTTCTATTTTTAGTCAGTATCCATTTTCAAAGAAGTATATAAAGAAATAGATTTTGCTCATAATATGGGAAAGCTTCAAAAAGTTTGTGGAAAGATTCCATTATTTTTTAATTTGATTTTCCCACAAAGGTTTTGAAGTTTTTTTGTGTATGCCTTTTTAAAAAATTGATTTTGCGATCCAAAAGCAATTTATTTTCTTGCTTTCCTGCAGAGCAAGTCATGATTGATTCCATTTCTTCCTACTAAACTCCAGTGATTATTCCAGTGGCTTTCTTACCAGATTGGCTTACTCAGCATCACTCCATCTCCCTTCTGTCTGGGCTCTGAATACTACAAAAATGAGCCAGCTACAAATTGCATCTCGAGACTCCCTTGCAGTTGGAGTCCTTCATCTTGTTTGGTTCCTCCAAGCAGACACCCCAGTAGAAAACTTGGAGGCAGATAAGCAATGACAGAGGTGTCATCACCAAGAAGAGAAAGTAATCTGGCAGCCTCTTTGAGAAAAAGCAACAGGCCATTTGCTGGAGCAGAACAAATTATGAGGGACATGTGGCAGGAAAGTTACTTAACAACCCCAGTCAAGGTTTCCTTTTAAGTGAGACTGGGAACCATTGACATATTTTGATCTGAGGAACATCAAATATATAATTTAAAGTTTTCCTCCCTGCATATTAGCACTGGAGTAGGTGAGCTGAGTCAGATCCTAGGTATGTTGAAGGCAATATCAAGACATTTTCTAGATTGGATGTAATAGATGAGGTGTGATTCTTCCACTGGAAGAATGGAATTACCACAAGTCAAGGATTTCAAGGAGGAGAGAGTGCCACCCTCCCTGTGTCGAATGTTGCACATAGTCCAAATAGAATGAGGACAGAGAATGGATTGGAAACATGGGGATACGTGGTGGCCTACATAAGAGAAGGTTGTATGATGGTGGCCATGTGAAACACATTGGAGTTGATTTTAAAGCAAAGAGAAGAGCAAGTGGACCTAGAATTTAGCCCTATAAGAGTGAAGAAATTAAGTTGTTCTTGGCAGGAGACAGAAATGATTTTTTTAAATATGGTAGAAATAATAGTGCATTTTTCTGCTGATGGCTCTAGTGGAGAAAGTACTTGGATGTAGGAAAAGGAGAAATATTAATCCTATTGAACAGGAAGAGATACTTGTGTGGCCTGGTTTTAGATCAAAGTAGAGAGAGATCCTCTTCAACAACAAGCTGAAAAGCAGAGGATGTGCAGGCACAGGAAGGCAGTGGAATACATGTCATGGTGAAATTCTGGAAGTTCTCTGTGACAGCTTCATATGACTTTGATTTGACTAATGAATCATAGCAAATAAAACCTCTGGTGGTACAATGAGAATGCACTGGTCTGCTGTTCAAACCAACCTGGAAGTGGCTCCCTAGAAGAAAGATGGGCCTATCTGCTCTTGTAAAGATGGCATGTCTAGGAAACCCAAAGGAAGAGTTCTCATCTGCCTCAGGCAGATAGTGATGTACCTCTGGCTCACTTAGGTCTCTAACTGGTTCCTAGACATGATTAAAAAGAGAGTGTGAGTAGCTGGGGAGAGCAATTATAGTTGTCATTTTGAAGGCAGAAAAATAACAAGAACTGTGAGAGATAGTTAAGGTTTATTGTGCGAAACTGGCCGATAAACCCTTGTGAGATTAATTGAAGGGCAGAGAGATAAATGGCTGAGTGAACTTTGCCTTTCTAGTTCTCTGGTTTCTTGTTTTCTGATGGTTGGACTAGATGCAGCTATCTTAGCTGGCAAGGCTCACTTCCTGCAAGACATCCCTGAGGAGAAGTCACATGGACCTACCATGATGCAGCCCTGGTTGCTGGAGCAGCCATGTGGAGACCCCTGCCAGCGCTGAGATGCGTACATGCTCACTGATGCAGATTTCCTGCTGTAGTCGGTGTCACTGTGTGTGTTTTGTGAGTGTGAGGAGGACTTTGTAGATTGGTGTCAGACAAATGGGCTAATCTTGCACGCAGGTGCTTGGACTGGGCAGGATTGGGATGCTTTCCGAATATACCCTCACCCTTTATATAAAACTCTCTCACACATATGATTTTCTGTGGATTCGTTTCCCTACTTGACCCAGACTCACTCACTGTGCAAAGCAGAAAAAATTAGGCAAGACAGAGAGCTCTAGGTAGGCACTGGTTGTAGCCAATGCTGTACTCTGGAAAACACTTAAGATATAAAGATAAAACCATGAAAAACAACTAACTAAAAAGTCAAGGCTCTGTTCATCATGCATGTGTGTGTGTGTGTGTGTGTGTGTGTGTGTGTGTGATGAGATGCTCATTCAGGTATAACCAAAGCCCACCAGGAACACTAGATCCAGATCCCATACCTTATATTCTGCTCAGAAGGTCTGAGCCAATGAAAGACTTTAATTAACCAAAGCTTGAGGTTGTTTAGTTAAACATAAAATTAAGCTATCCAGCTTCTTTTGTACATTGACCCAGCAGGTCAGTGTAGAGCTGCCCTCATAACATTTCAAAGCCCGTTTCTTTATGAAAGCAGACTGCTACATCTTTTCTCCCACAGAGTCCCTGATAGGTTCAAACTGCCAATCGTTTGGCAAACAGCTGAGTATTTATTTGGCCAATGCTAATACTGTTAGGTTTCTCAGGTGTGAAATACCTTGGTGTTCTTGGCTTCGAAGGAGAAGGAATTCACGCTCAAGCCTGGTTTGTGATCCAAGGATTTTTCTAAAAGATGGAAGAGGTTTCAGATAATATATTCACTAACCTCATGGGATTGCACAGCCACACATAGTTTGAGGCCAAAGAGATGCCAGCACGGCCCAGCAGGCACAAGACAGGAACTGAAGGGTGAAGAAGAAGAAAGGGGCGGTCTTGCAGTCCACATATTTGAGGTCTATTGCTGGGAAGGTTGAAGGTCTTGGTTGACCCCATTGACTGAATTAAGCTCACCTGGGCCTGGTTTGGGCTGCCCAGATATATGGCCCACATGGCTTGGACTTGAATTGGCACATGCCCAGTTAGGCTTTATGGCTGACTATGGGCTCACCGGATTCTTCTCCAACCTCCTGTGGGGCTTTCAGGCATGGATAGGGTTAGTGTCCTATTCTTGTTTCTCTCTTCCGAACAATGGTAGGTCACGATGAGGTGGAATTGACTTAAAGAGGGGACTGAGCTTCTCTTTGGTTCATTTGGAAATAGCAGGATTTTGTCAATTATGTTAATAATGTCCACAAAAACCTGAGTACTTTTAACCAAATAGCTAAATATTGAGCTTGTTCCCAAAATGTTTTTGATGTAAAAATAGCGGCTCTCAAGCTGTGGGTTTCAACCCCTTTGGGGTCAAATCACCCTTTCACAGAGGCCACCTAACACTACTGTAAAACATATATTTCCCATGGTCTTAGGAACCGAGACACCATTCCTCTATTAGTCTCCATGTGGGCCCACCCACACACAAGTACCTGGTGTGAAGACCATCACCCAGGCTACACCATGCTTCAAAACAAAATTTCATTTTTTTGTCATTAGAAATAAATATTTCAAAATATAGAATCACATATTTTGTGATTAAGTGCTATGCTTTAATTATGTTTAATTTGTATTAATGAAAATACACCCTGAGTATCAGATATTTACATGATGATTCATAACAAAATGTAGCAAAATTACAGTTATGAAGTAGCAACAAAAATTATTCTATGGTTGGGGTCACCACAACATGAGGAACTGTATTAAAGGGTCATGACACTAGGAAGGTTGAGAACCACTGTTGTAAAGTGAGAGTAAAATGTTGTGATAATAAATTCCTTTGAAAGAATTCAAAATAGTTCTATGTGAGGTCAATACTAAAATAGTAGATGAGGAATCGCTGTGTGAGAAGCAATGCTCACAAAGTGTGGAGGAACAGGTTGTGAACTCCACAAAGTACTTCATTACCCTGTGCCAGACACCTTGCTGCCTGTCTTCCTTCAATTTTTTTATTTTTAGTTTCCTGTTCCTTCTAAAAGGACCAAGCTTTATCTAGCTTTGATCCACCACAGAGCTCTTTCTTATGCTAACCAGTGTGAAACCAAGCCTGATATTTATTGAAATACTCCTGCTATTTTCACTAACCACTGCTTTCTACTTAAATATGTAAATATTTTCACACAAATGGGCTGAAGGTTTTTTCCCCTCCAGAATTCTAATACACATTTTTCAAATGTCTGATGTTTGTAATATCATCTCCTAAACTTTCATAAGCTAAAGGTTGATTTCAATTTGTTTGCAAAGAGGGACAGTGTGGTAGTGTCGGCAGTAAGACAATTAGTACCAGTGGATTCATAGCTGCAGTGAGTAGTGTTTCTGGCTGCGGACTAGTGCAGCATAACTGCAAACAGGAGGCAGCATGAAAATGGAGCCATTTTTGCACCTGACTTCATCGCACAGGCAGGTGGTTACAGCCACTGTGGATGAGTGTTGGAATAATACGGTCCACTTTGTCATCGCTATGCCAGAGCGAGTGATCAGACTCAGGGAAGACATCCGCGCTTAACGCAATCTGTCGATACGTTGACAAAGTTGATCTCTACAAAGAGCTAATGGGCTTGGCTGTTTAAGTGCCTGCTTGGGAAAGCATTATGAAGACTAAACTTATAACAATGCCAGTGGCTTGGCAGAGCTGAGGTTCCATTATTTACTGTACTACTAGGTTAAGATCAATATTACTTTAATTTATACAGGTTAGAGCCAATATGGGACTTTATATCTCAGTATTTAACTCTACCATCTAGAGGATTTTATTTGAAAGAATACATATGTGACTATATATATATATATATATATATATATATATATTCCATCACGAAGTTTGAAAAGACTTGGTAACAAAAAGCACATGTATTAAAGTTCTTTCTAAAGAAAACATGGGACCCAGAGAGAGATGCTAGTTATGTCCTAAGTGTATTGATTAAATTACTGATTATGTTTTGTCTAATCTTTTTTTTTTCCTGCAACCCAAATGGCCTTTTAAGAGGACGAGGCTAGAAACAATAGACATAGCCACTCTAATAAATAGCTCACATTGTAGAGAAAACTCTGCAGGGAAAAGCTTTCAGAGACCCTTATTTAAACAAGGGCTTGCAACTAGAAAACCTAAATAAACGAGGGTTGAATGACCCATCATTTCAAATGTTAAATAATACTAAGCTTTCTTGCTTAAAGAAATAAAGTTTCCTCTAGAATTGCTTCAAATTCTTCTTGTTTCTTTGCATTGTGAAACTGTTTGACATTAAATTTATTAATTTTTTGAACGAAGCTCACATATGGCTCCTATCATAAACATTGTTGCATAGATTACATACAGAGAGGAGTCGATCCTATTGTTGTTCTGCTTTTGTCTGTTCTATTTTCTTCCATCCTAGCAAGGTAACAACTTTATTATGTTTATTTTATATTCTTCCAGTGGTTTTATGCAAATATCCTCAAGTTCTAGTAACAGATTTGTATTTCATCACCTGCTTTCTGACTCTGTCCTGAATTTAGAATATATCCGAGAGATCTGGCTCAATCAATATATAGAGAGCCCTTCATATTTTATATTTGTGCAATAATTTATGTTATAACATTTTTTTATAATCTCATCATTAACATGTGGGTCATTTTCATTTTACGCTCATAATATTGCAACAGATTAATATTAAATATATCATTTTATATTGCAAGTATGGGGGGGCTTCAAAAAGTCCATGAAAAATGAAAGCAAAC
Source organism: Nesogale talazaci (assembly GCA_004026705.1). NCBI lineage: Eukaryota > Metazoa > Chordata > Mammalia > Afrosoricida > Tenrecidae > Nesogale > Nesogale talazaci. The sequence goes on along the minus strand of PVJH01008847.1, from coordinate 29,514 downwards.
AATACTGGGACTTTCCTTGAACTTTGTGAAACACTCTCACAGCGGAAGCATACTTAACGAAAATTCCATCACTTTCTAACTTATTGCTTTCAATTGGTGTCAGGTAGAAGAAGAACATGAGAATTAGATAATTCAGTGTAGAAAGAGAATGTATTGAATGGTGAGGAAACGTGGAAAGGGCCACATATGACCTCCAGAATCCCCAGACTGATTGTCTCAAGGCAGAGGTCAGACGTACCCCACCCTCCAAACTGCCAGGACTGACTGGCACTGATGGGCAATCCTACACTGTTTGACTTTTCATCTGGTTCTATAATTTACTGCACTGACCACACAGAACTCTCACACATAGACAATACAATGATGGTGATTGTTAGGGCAGTCATCTGGTTACAATTCATGTGAAAAATGCTCAGCATAAAGTTGTTCAGTTAAGATACAGTCTTATCTGCTGTGCCCTCAGAAAGGGCTTTATCTGATCTACAACCTCTTGTCCCAGGCTCCACCAGGTTCAGGCAATGTTATAAAGCACTTTCAAGGCTACCAAGAAATATCCAAGGGGCATGCTACTAAGCTATAAGTCTCAAACTGAAGGCTTCGAGCTCCAGCCCAGTGTTCAGCAAATCCAGCTTCCTTGACTAAGTTCCAGCAGCATCTCACTTTACAGGCCAGATTTCTGCCCCAAAGTACTCACCTTTTCTTGATCTCTGGACGTGGAATGCCACTGCTCTGTTTCATAGTCTGATTTCTGGTTCTACTGATCCTCCAGCAGATCCTCTGCTTTCAAAGCTGTCCCCATGGATCAAGGAGGCTCAATTACCAGGGATCTCAGGATCTCAATGAAGTGCTTCACTCCTGACCCTTCTCTTTTGCTAGAAGAAAATTCTACCCTCCTCTTTCTGAAATGATCTCTTCAAACCCACCAGTCACAATTAAGCCCCACACAGTTTGCAATTACTCATAGCAGAACCACCTAAAGCCTATCAGTAGCTTGCCCATGCTTCTTACCCAAACCTATCAGGAAAATGAAAGTCGCTTGGTTAGAATAACAGAGGCTTTGGTTAGATGCGCTATATTAAATACCTCACTGCATTGCACCTGTGATCAGATCATTCCATCTAAGTAAGATGATTTCGATCCATATGTGTAAGCATTTCTATCTCCTGATGAATTGCCATTTAACTTATGAAAGAAAAAAATGAAATCATTGAAGAAATCTAAATAGGAACAAGAAAAACATATTGTGAGTAAGTCAGCTATTTTCAAGAATTGGTACAGAGAGGAGCAGATTGAGGAAAATAAACAACATTCAACTAAATACACATAAAACAAAAGACAGCTTGATTATCCATAAGTGGTATTCTTTGTAACAATCACAAAATATCTGCTCAGTCAGAGAGGCAGTATTTAGGATGAGAGAGGGTCATGAGATATTCAGCAAAGTGGTGGGTGGGGTTATAATCCAATTCTATCAAGGATTTCTGGAATTACCGATGGACACATGTGTGAGCACATCAGCCCTGGTTTAAACACTCTTCCCTGGCATCTCATAATCTTGGATGGGTTTGGCAGCATAAACAGATTATCATCTGACACTCCCAACAAATAGAGAAACAAGCACAATAAGGGAATGATGCTCAGTTTTGAGAGAGTCTGAATTGGAGAGTAGTGAGTAACTGCAAATTGACAAGAATGAAGGAAGGAAAATCCCTCTCTCACTTTCCCTGCCACATGGCTGCTGGCAACTATGGTCTAGGGAAGTCGCCCTATAACAGCCATAGCCCTGGCTGTCTAAAGAGACCGAACTCTTAGCTTCTGCTCTAAATCAACAAGGCAGGCCGCCCTGGGGCTTGGTTTGAAGTATGTCAGCTCAGCATGTCTCCCCTCAAGACACCGTTCCCAGCAAGATGATTGTGAATTGCTGCAGAAGACCCATGCCATGAAGTCTTCTCTTGCGGTGACCTTGCTGGACACCCCAGAACTAACTCGTCTGATGCCAGGAGGGCAGATCTCCTGGGGAGTCCAGTCAGGCCTTTGTGCTTTCCTTTGGATGCATGCAGAGGATCGCTGGCAGACTTTTTCGTGGAGCTTAGACTACGTCAGCCAGCTGAGGATTTCTGGTAGCCACAAGACCCACTTCCCAGGGTTTGGATTATAACAAAGCCTTTCCCCACCCAGACACTGCGCCCTCTCTGAATTACTACAGAAGTTTCCTGCAGTTGAGTTAGAGCAGCACCCTGCAGGTCTCCTTAGAGACACCATAGCTCAGGCCTCTAAGACCAATAGGATAGACCTCCGTGGGGGTCAGATTGGATTTGTCTACTCCCCTTTCCAATCAACCCTGAGGACTGCTGCCTGGACCTACTGTGTACAGACAGTAGGCATTTTTCAGTAGCGACTACAATCACAGCCAACATGATCAATAAAGGCTGGTGGTAGTGAGGGTGAGCTGGGGTGGGAGAGGTGGGTGAGGGGACATTATCCTGATAGTAATAAGGCAGATCTTCGTTGGGAGGGGCAGTCTTTATGGAATGTATTACTCCTGCCCCAAATCAGTCATTGTTTACTGGCTTGATTGGAACTTCTACAGGAGATTCCCCACAATGAAGTCAAGAGGTGGATCACCTTAAGTAGAAACTTGTTTCCCAAACACTGCAGGGCCAGTGGGACTCTTGAAGCCCTACATCATAGATCTCTTCTGAGAGGGGTATCCTCGTCTCTTAATCAGAGGGGAATCTGTGTGTGCTGTCCTTGAATGCCAGCTCAGATAGACTCAGCTCCCACTGAGCAGGGAAAGAAGCCTTGCACAAAACTGAGGACAGCCCTTGGCCTCAAAGAAAGCTCGCTGGGCATAGATTTTGGTTTTGTTTTCATGAAAAGCACAGTTTTAGGAGCAGAAAAGGGAATTGTGCCTAGAAAGAGAATGGTGCCTGCAGATGAACAGACTGATTACAGAGTGTTCGCTGGTGTGTTTCGAAGTCATTGAACATTGAGAAATAAGATCTGAAACTTGAGTTATTAATAAGTCAAGGTGAGAAAAGGAGCTATCATAGAGAGGGTAAATCTTTATAGGACATGACCATTTCAGAAACTAATAAGATCTACAATAGCCTATAGGACCCCTGTGAATCAGAATTGACTTCATGGCAATGGGCTAGCCCTCCCATGTGTCTGATACAGACAGTAAATCTTTAGGGAAGCAGATAGCCTCGTAGTTTCCCACTAAGCAGCTGGGGGGTTTGAACCACCACCTTGCTGCTCACAGTCCAGTGCTTAACCCACAATGCCACCACACCCTTTTACATCACAATAAGACTCTCAAAAAATAAAGATTAAGAAAGATGTTGAAAACAGATAAATGAACAGTTCCATGGAAAGGATCCCTAATAATATTAAATGCTGCTTTCTCTTCAGAGACATTGCAAGACAGATGGAAAGGAAAAGAAATTTATTCAAACTCTACACAGAAAGATCTCCAATGAAGGAAAATGCACAATAACTATAAGGTCTTATTATAAGGTTTCAATACTTGGTGATGATAAGTGTTTTGCTCTTTTGAGTTTTAAAAAACACACCTATAACAATCATGAATCAAATATTGTCACAGGGCACATGCCCCACAAAGATGTGGCTCTTGTTTGCAACAGTAAAGGGAGGCAAATGATTTACAATAACACATTTTTTCCTGGCACATAATTCCATCTAGAACATGAGGGTTGATGGTCATGAACACATTTTGACTGGCAGTGGGGATGATTATTGTAATTGTTGTCAGCAAATTGTTAAAAAGTTGAATTGGCAAGTTATGTCATAGATATTGTCATGGACTAAAGGATGTCACCTGAAAATGTGTTGTAAATCCTAACATCTATGCTCGTGGTTATAATTCCACGAGCAAATCTGTTGTCTATACAATGTTGTTGAGACAGGATTAGTGTGTATATTAAATCAGTCTCTTCGGGAACATGAATAAGTTAAAAAAGGCAAGCTAGAGAAGCAGAGATAGATAAGATAGATGTCAAGCCACACGGGGATCTCTAAGGAACTACAAATTGGGTCAGAAGAGACAAATACTTTCCTCTAGAACTGACAGAGACAAAAACCCAAACCACAAAGCCTGAATTCGTTAAAATTGTGAGAAGATAAATTTACATGTTAAAGCCACCCATTTGTTAAATTTCTGGTATAGCAGCACTAGTTAATGAAGACAAATACATTTACAATGATTTTTATTTTAAGTGGTATCTACCATGATTGTGCAAACTACAAACCTCATGACATTTGGTTTCTTGATTTGGAAGTTTAGGGTCTTCTTTTCGGGTTTTTTTTGTGGTTGTTTTGTTTTGGGTGGTGGGGGGCCATCACTGCCCTCTGGTGTGAGTAGGAGGCCCAGTCTTGCTCCTGGAGTGCTGCTGCTGGATTTGAACCTCCAACCCAGTGGGCCGCAGTCCTGCGCACAACCACTATGCCACCAGGCCTCAGCCCCTAGGGTCTTATTTTCATGGGACAGTCCAGTTAAGTAGTTTAATAGCAATGCTTAGTGCCTCTGTATTTTCACTTGATAATTCAATGTGTAATATCACTTGGAGTCTTGAAAGCTTACCAGTGGCCATCTTAGGCACAGTAATTGGTCTCCATTTACCTAGAACTGAAGGAGTCAGGTATAGGATATAAAATGTGTATTTGGTTGACACTACAAACAACTGTCTCTTTTGCAATGAAACCACAAGAGCTGGATGGTTCCAGGCTATTATTATTGAGTTTATTGACCAATCCTTCCATAGAAGAATCCTGATCAGAGAGTGGAAATGCAGAGCAATTTCAAATTCTCATGGTCTCCAGACTTCCTGGAATCATGAAGGTTGTAAAACCCCCTGAAGCTATTGCTCAGAGATAATTTTTGAATCTTAAAGCACAAATATCCCTTGTATCAATGAAGAAGAAACAGCTCAGAAAAAAAAAGATGAAAATGCTTACACATCTCAAAGAATGAAATCAATATCACTAAACAGGACATGAAGAAACTATTGAATTGGTGCATATTCAACTAGGCCAACAAAGTGCTGCCTATCTCTCTAATCTCTTCTTTGTTGGTCTCTCTTTCTTACTGATCAGAGGGACAGGCTTCTCTCTTCAGGTATGCAGTTAAATACAATTTTCAGGGAAGAATCATTCCTGATTCTATTAATCTATGCTTTCAATTTTCTTGCTGTGCTCATCAGAATTATAATAGGTATCATTTGTTTAGTTGTTTTTTCCCTCTCAAGACTGGACATTTCATAAGGTTAGGGAAATAGATTTATTTTACTTTATAGCCATAGATCTTGCTGCATAATTTATACCTGTAGATTTTCAAATAAAATCAGTACATATTTCCATATATTGGATTTTAATTTAATTAGGTACTAATGTTATTCATGAATATTTATACAAGATCTCACTATTCCATGAACCAACTACAAGGACAATTGTGCTCACTTGGTTTCACTTGGAATGCATCGTCTTTGAGAAGGGTAGCATCCACAGATAACCGGGGAAGAGTCCACACATTGTGTACCAACGTTTTCTTCACTGTTATGTTAGCTATCATTTCTAGTTCATTTGCCATGACTAGAGAAAAAAGCATACAAAATATGTTTCTTTTCCCCTCTTTCATCTGAATAAAGACACGGGAATCTTCTCTTTAAGAATGGGAAAATCTGTCTCTAAGGATTTTAAATATAACAAAATCACTGTATTCATAAAATGATCCAGTTTTTCAAAGGGAGAATATACATTAGAGAAATAGTCTCTGTGGAATTGACTTATTCAAGAAAAAATATTTTAAGGAACCCTCTAGCATGTCTATTCAACAAGATTTAAGGTAAATTTGATGTTATATAAACAAAGGAATCTGATAATAAGAAAGATTTATTTCAGACAAGTTATGATTACTGATTCTGAAAAGGCAAGATTTATTTCAGACAAGTTATGATTGCTGATTCTGACTATTTAATTGTAAACTAGAGATCACAGAAAACTGAATCAGTGAAAGGGAAGAGCAAGACAAGAAACTATCTGAGAACTCAGAGGATGAAAATAAGGTTGCAGCGGCTCCACAGGAGCAAAGGCTGGGCCTCCTACTCCCACCACTAGAGGGCAGGGATGCCCCCCCAAAAAAAAAGAAAAGAAAAGAAAAGAAGATGCTGTTATAAGTAACGGGAAATAAACAACATAGACAAGAGATCCAGAAAATCCAATGTAGGTATAATGAGAATATTCAAAACTGCTTCTCAAACATGCCTTAGTCAATATTAGTCAATCAGTATTTATTTAAAATTCCTCTTCCTGATGCCTTTTGCCTAGAGCTACTGGTTTCACATATGTAAAGCTGGATTTAAGTATTAGTATGTGTTCACACAAGTCCATTGAGTGATGTAAATGATGTGACAACTTCGGGAAACACTGACCCCAAGAAGTGAAGAAAGCGAAAGGACAAAGGATACATTTTAAACACTGGTAATAAAAATACATTTTTTTCGTGAGTTTAAAGAAGACTCGATCTTATTAAAAGGCCAAGCACAGTCAATTAAAAGGGATCTGTGAAATTTAATTTCAAGCACCTAGTCTGAAAGGCTGAAAAAGGACACACTATCAGCTGCTTATAATTTTTTTCTAAAAGGACTATGTGTTAGAGATACTGAAGAAAGATCTGCAGAGTTATGGCAGGACAGCTTATAGTCCCTGCTTAAACCCTTCTTCATGGCGGAAGCAACAGAGATGCTTGGGGAAGCAATGGTTCAAAGAATATTTCATCTGTTGACTTCTGACATTCTTACTCAAAGATAGATGCAAGTATTTAGAAACAAGGACATTTCTGCCATAATGCTGTTAACATATTTTAGTCTAAATATCAAAATCTACTGTAGGTATCTTTTAATTTTTCAAAATCATATTCATTTTCAAAATAAAATTGGTAATCAGAACATTTAAAAAATTCGTATTTATTTCAACCACAGTTTGCAATGGGAAGATAAGCAAATAAAAAATCGATTACTCTTCACTTTACATTGGAATAGCAAAAATGTTTATGTTTTATATTAATAGAGTACGTTAAATAAACAATTAAAATGCACAGGTGACCACTGATCAGCTGAGTAGATCACATGCAGAATAAAGTCTGTTTTGCAAGCTTCCTTGTAGTTCAGCTAGATTGCGCCATGTTACTAGAAACTGATCCTTGACCAAAGAGGAAGGCAGAGAGGGTGTGTTAGTCCAGGTAAACTAGAGAAACAAATTCATAAGCATACACACATATCTATAAGGGATATGTTTATATACAAGAGGAATGGAATATTAAAAAAGCATCCCAAGACAATTCAGTCCAAGCCCACATGTCTGATATTAGCCCATATGTCTGTTACCAGTCTATAAAGTCTTCTTCAGCTTCATGAGGCACAGGCAATGACGTCAAGTGCCGGCCAGTCACAAGTCAGTGGGTAGAAAGTCTTAGGAACCAGTACTGGAAGGGGCCTCTCTGTGGCTCTTCCAGGTTCCCAGCATTGTCAGGTGTCTTTATGGGAGTTTTTAGGCTTCAGAGGTCTGGTTCCATCAGGGTAACCACATGTGGCTTCTCCTCTGGAATGTCTCTCAGGGAGTCAGCCTTGTCCCTTGTCAGTAAAGCATCTCCAAGGGACTGAGTAGTGAGTCTCTCACCTCCAAGGGAGAAATATGGCCAGGTTTCCCATAATTCTGAGGAGAAAATCATGCCCACACAGAGGTCTCATTGGCTGTCTCCAGATTGACAGGCTAGACTCTGCCCCTACACTTTTAATCCTCAAATTGACACCAGACAGGGTGACCGCCACAGGGGGCGATGCTGAATCTGTAGACACACTCTCATCAACTCTGGCACTCAAGAACTATGCATGGGAGGAACTCTACTCCAGGGACTTTATGTTAGAACAGTAGTCAGAAGACTGGAAAAATAAGACTGCCCAGATCTTAGACAGTGCTGGATACTGAAAATCTTCCAGGACTTTGCACTGGTTATTCCTGATTCAGTCCTGGCCAATGAAGTGAAACTAGACAGACTGGAATTTTCAAAATATGGGAGTCTGTACCAACCAGAGGGGTAAATTACAAATGGACTCACTGCTAGAATCTTCATCTCCCTCTTTGAAAACAAAGGTAGTGTGAGGATTGGGTAACAACCAAATGTCAAGTCTGGCAGAGCTGGAAACAACAGCCCCTGCTCAAACATGCCTTCCAACACATTGCTTTGAAGGCGTATTGCTCTGAAAGATCTCACTGCTCCTCTTCCTGCTTTCCTGTTCCTAGACTTTGCCTCCTAGTTTCCCCTAAAACAGTTATTATTTCAGACATTCATATTTCGCAAAGTCCAGGAGTACTGGTTTCACATGTGGACCACCGCTGTACTAGGAAGAAGAGGCTCAAGTCCTGAAATACAGAGTTTGATTTTCACCAACTTAGAGGTTGTCGGATTGTGCATCAGCTTTTCACGGATCCCAGAAGACCATAGCTTGGGAGTTAGGACAAATCAAAAAAATTTGTCCCAGCATAGTCTGATGATTCACTCTCTCAATATCAAAAGTGAACCGCTATAAATAAAATTGTCTTGTTGGAACAAAACTCAGTGCTCTTCCAAGGAAATAATAGGATTTTATCTACTGAGATCTAAACAGACAGAGATTGTTAAAGTAAATTAGTTAAAGAATTGACTCAAGTAAACAAACTGCATTAGGTAAAACATTAGCGTGACCCCACATAACAAGAAATCCTAATTCAGTTGCATTTAACAGGGAAATACAACCACTTCAGAATAGTAGTACTTTACAAAGCTCTGCATTGTATTATCTACCACGTACTATACATTAAAAATAACCACAAAGGCCTAGCATATGAAAAAAAACACAAAAATGTCAAGGGATGCTTACTTTGGCAGCATATATATGGAACTTGGAATGATATGGCAGAAATTAGCATGGTACCTGCCCAAGAATGACACGTGAATTTGTGAAGCCATATATATATATATATATATATATATATATATATATATAAAGCATTATATATAAATCCTGGATTTCAGCAAAGCATTTTATATGTAATGCTTTGCTGAAATCCAGGATAGTTAGGTACATAGAGACAGTAACTGGATTGTTAATTGCTTAAGATTATGGCAGGGGAGGATAGAGGAAATGAGAAATGAATGACTTATTATTGAGGAGAAAATCTTCAGAAATTTATTGTGATAATGATCACTCAACTCTTCTTAATCTGACTGAAGAAGTAAATTGTTTTGCCAATAAAACCAATTTTTTTAAGGTTGACGGGAAAATATCTTTAAAGGAGATAAAACGGTAGATGACCCAGATGATGAAATCAGCAGAAAAGAACTTTACAATTGCTAAGATTAATGTGTTAATGAAAGGATAGGCGTAATGGAGAAATTTCAGCGTAGGTCTACCCAAGCCACTATCAGAGTTCATTCCAATTAACAGCGACCCCTGGTGGCATGGTGGCTTACAAGCCCGGCTGCTAACCGCACACCAGCAGTTGGAAAGCGCCAGCCGTTAGCAGGGAAAGAATGAGGCTGTCTGCTTCTAGAAAGAGTTTCAGTCTCAGATGCCCACAGAGGCAGTTCTAGCCTATCTTATAGGGTCGCTATGAGCGAGGACCGTTGTTTTTATTGGACAGGGTAGAGTTCTTCCAGATGGGTTTAGAGAATGCAGATCTTTCTGAGAGCCAACAGCTTCATGAATATTTGGAACAGTGGCAGATGGGTTCGAATCACTGACTTTGTGATCAGTAGTCCACCACTTACCCTAATGCACTAGTAGGGCACCTTGCAAGATAGGTATAGAAAGCCTAATGAAGAATCCAATTGAAATCCAAGAAATAAGTGTACAATATCTAAGAAAATTAATTCTGCCTATTAAGTGCTTCATTGAAAAGTTCGCTATTCAAATTCACCTAAGAGCCCCACGGGAGAGAGACCTCAAGACCTTCTTCCATAAATAAGTATGAATACAAATGGCCAATATACACTGGAGAATATTCAGTTTCAGCATCAAAGCAAAATTACAACTGAAAAATAAGAGAGATGTCATTTACTTCAGGTTAGTAAGTTTAGTTTATAAAGTTTAAAAAAGCAAATTAATTAGTCATGTGGTAGTCATATGTGCTATATCTGAAAGTTTAAGGGCGGAATCCAACCTATCAATCAGGTTAAGCCTGATGATGCCTCCTTGTGGGTAAGGTCTTCTTAGAAGTAACGGAAACTGGGAAACTCCATTTTTTCCTCTCTCTGTCGCTTTACCTTCCTGCTTACTGGGACTCTGCCGCTCGACACTGAGCATTGCTGACACTTTGCCATGTCTCCACCAACTGTTGATACGTAGAACTCCATGCCCTCCGTGATCTTCTGATTCCCGGGTCAGCACTTAGCCTCGTTGCACGTGGCTACATGAGTCCGAAGAAGGACTTGGGTTGAGCTAGACTAGGAAGCCTTCTTCAAATATAATTATCTCTTGATATTAAACACTTCTTTGTGCATATATGAGTCACTGGATTTGTTTCTCTACAAGTGATATGGGTCATGAGCAAATTATATGCAATGTAGTTGGGATAATTGAAATTTCTAGAAACTATTTTGTGAATATATATATATGTATATATATAAATTTTATTCAGTTGATTTAGCATTCTAATTCCAGAAACTTCTTCAAGGAAAAAGACATGGCAAGATAGATATTGAAGGACCTACACATATATACAATTTAATATAAGGAAAAGGAAACTAAATGTTTCCCAATGTTTTAGTTAGGGTAGACTATGGAAACAAATTCATAAACACTCCCATTTGTCTAAGAAAGAGCTTTATACACAACAACTGTTGAATATTGAGAAAACAACCCAGTCCATAAGTCTGATATTAGCATATATGTCAATAGCAATGTATAAAATCCTCTTCAGATTTATGAAACACGTACAACGATGCCAAACGCAGGAAGATCACAGGCCAGTGTGTATGAAGTCTTGTAGATCCAGTGTCGTTGTAAGTATCCTCTACATGGTAGTTCCAGCTCAGGGCACGGGTGTCGTTCTACATATCTTGTCAGTAGAGGGTCTCTCCGTGAGTGAGCCTAGAAAGAATGTGCCTCCTGCTTCCAGGGAGGCGCTCCATGAATTCCCAGAATTTTCAGGAGATGGCCATGCCCACACAGAGGCTTCATTGGTTATATCTTGATTGACAGGCAAGACTCCACCCCTTTACTCATAATCCTCTCAAATTGACACCAGATTATGTAACTACCGTATCCAATAAAGCTTGGTTTAAAAGCAATACCTTATTTATATGATGGATATGGCCATTAGCAATTGCTGTTGTTGGTAAGTGCCATTGGGTCAGTTCTGACCCACAGCAACTTTGTGCACAAGAGAAGGATAGTCTGCTCTGCCCCGCACCCTCCCCACAGCTGTGTTAGCAGGTCTCAGCCATCTGTTTTGTCATCTACTGTATCAGTATTTCCTTTCTGATATTTGGTATTGTACTTATGACTACATTAAGTTGGTCCCTAATTCTTCTTTATAGCTCTGGGACTTGCATTCAGGTAAGTCTCCTTGATCTATGCTACATTCACTTTTGTGCATGGGATGAGGTATGGGCCCTCTTTCATTCTTCTACAAGTGTTGTTGTTGTGGTTGTTATTGTTAAATGCTATCAAGTTGGTTCCTACCCATAGTGACCCTCTGCACAACATATCAATATACTGTATGGTCCTGGAGCATTCTTAAATTTGTTCCTATATCTGAGCCCATACTTTCAGCCACAGGGCCAATCTATATCATTGAAGGCCTTCCTTTTTATCTCTGCCCTTCCACTTTAACATGCATTTTGTCCTTCTTCAGGGACTGATCTCCTCTCACAATACTAGTATGTTCAAAGGATGGAGAACAAAGACTTGTCATTCTTGCCTCTAAGGAGCATTCTTCCAAGATAGATCAGTTTGTCTTCATTCAAGCCAGACTGCTTCCAACACAGATAAATTTGTTCTCTTGACAGTATTTTCATGGTACTTTCAATGTTCTCCAGCATGATTCAAATGCATTGATTCATCTTCGGTCTTTTTATGCAATGTACAATTTTCACATATGAATATAAGGTCATTCAAAATCCTGTGGCTTGGGTCAGGAACCCCTTAATTCTCAAAATGACAGCCTGGCTTTTTGACATTTTCAAGAGGCTTTGTCCAGTAGATTTACCCAACATGACTCATCTTTTGATCTTGACTTCTGTTTCTGTGAGCATTCATTGTAGATCCAAGCAGGTCAAAGTCCTTGATAATTCAGTGTGGATGTTTATTTCTTGTGAGTTAATAAAAACAGGTGCCAAGGTAAATTGTATGATTTCATCCTGCATTTGTTAAAGAAGAAGGATTAAGTCACTCAAATATATGCATAGAATAGAAACAAGTTTCAGAATATATATATATATATCAAAATATTAAATGGTCTCTATCTGTGGTAGAATTACAAGTGATATTTTTCTTGTTTATTTGGATTTTCTAATAGAAATAATTCCAGTCAAAGAGAGTTCCAATGGATTTTTTACACCCCTCCTGTGTTTTAGCTAAAGTCCCTGTTGTGAGCTTAGTGAGTAAATAATCTTTAGAAAAATGAAGTATTTGTACCAGGTAATGATTAATATTATAGTTGAGATGCACTATGAAATAAATAGGTTCCTGTGGGTTGATTCATCCACTACGTAGAATGCTGACTATAAGGCAAAATGTATTGGAGTTCTAATGAACATTCTTTGTTGTCAAAGATACTGCTGGATGGAAGCTTCTTGTTCTGTTCTAGACATTCTGTCCCTTTGGCAATGGCTTGCTCTTTGGGGCCAATGTAAGGTACTGAATAAACAAGACACAATCTGGTTTTCATACTTTGAGTGGCAAGTTTAATTCAGGCAATCTGCAAAGTTGAGGGAAAGATGCTATTCACTCCTTCTGAGGTTTTCCCCCTTCAAGACAGGCAAAGCTCTTCCAGCTTACCCCCAGCCATGGCTGTTGGCTTCAATGTAAGTATGTAGAGCTCTCTTGGCACAATTTAGCACCAGAATCCAATGGAACTCAGTCCATTGTAAACCCTGGAGAGCTCTGTAAAGAATCACGTCTCTGGTTTCCTGGGTGATGTAGACATCTGTACTCATGTGAGAACAATACAGAACTTTGTTACCAGAAGTGTAAGCCACTTGAGTTTTGTACAGGAAGGAAGGAAATCAGAACCTGCACAGCATTTAGATTAAACCTCAGGTGGGGGGAGCAGAGGGGAATGTAGGGAATTAAACTAAGAATATTCGACATTGCACTGAAATATTAAAATTAAGGGCCCACAGGAAAGGGTAATCAAAGGTCAATGTATGAATAACTCTCTCTTCCTTTCTCTGGTGTGGAAATCAACCACACATAGGAAAACACAGCTCTCTTTTAGCGATTGGTTGATATTTGTTTTTCTTTTTGAATTCTATTCATATAAGCAGTCTTCACTTCTCCATATTACTGTGAGAATGTAAAAATGACCCTGACAAGTGATCTTAATAATGTAAGGGGAAAATTAAGACTGTTCTATCCACCTGAGAATTTTTTTCTCAAAACATTAAAAAAAATCTTTCTGCTAGTTTTAAATGTTTAGGGGGAATTGTAAATAATATTTTTTATACTTTGATTTAAAATATTAGAAATGTTGATATGAAAGTATTTGAAAAACTTGACTAAAGACATGTAAACCTCATTGAAGACATTTATATAAGTGCTTTTGTGATTGTCATCATAAAATATGCAATATGAAATGAACATCTGCCTGTGCTTTAGGGAACAGCCATACACATCCAACCATTTAGCCTTTGCAGTTGCAATGTTTTAAGATATCTTTTTGCAACCTTTTAATAATAAGTGTTTTGCCCCAGTCATTCTTTCTCCAACAAATTCACCATTTGGTCACAAACATTTTTCTCTTGTCTGTCACAGTATATATGTATCTTAATAAATCCTTCTGGTCACAGATATAATTGCTCGTGGAGAGTGACAATGTCCATGTTTCTGAAGTCAGCCACTTTCTTTATAACTCTAATGATATACTTTTCAAATTCACTTTCAGTGGTAATATTGTTTATTTCTTTGTAGCACATTCATTTTCTGTGATCAATTTCTATTTTTTCCATTTTTCTTTTTTAGAAAATACCATATGATTTTAACACAGAATCCAAAGAATCAACACAAGAGTATGCATGCTTTGCTGCCTGTGTGGGAAATGAAAATCAGATAGTCAAAGACTATCACTGACAGATTTTGAAAAATATCATGTGATTGGTGACATGGACTGAACTGTGTCCCCCAAAAATAATATGAAAGAGGTCCATACTCATGTCCATTCAAAAGAAAGGTGACCCAAAAGAATGCTTACACTATAAAACAATATCATTGATATGCCATACAAGTAAAATTCACTTGCAACAATGGTTGTAGCAGCAGACTAATGGGGAGCTGCCAGAGATAGAGGCCAGATTCAGAAGAGGATATGGAGTAAAGTATAATATTGCTGATGTCAGTAGGATCTTGACTCAAAGCAGAACATTCCCGAAAGATGTTTACTTCTGTTTCATTGATGATGCCAAAACATTCAACTATGTAGACCATAATAAACTATAGATAGCTTGAGAAGAATGGGCACTCCAGAACATTTCACTGTGTTCATTAGGAACTTGTACATGAATCAAGAGACAGTTATGTGACTAGAACAAGGCAATGCAGCATGGTTGAAAATCAGGAAAGAAAAAACTAAAAAATAAAATCAGGAAGGAGAACCATTAGGGCTGTATCCTCTCACCTTGCTTGTTCCTCTACAGGATGAGCAAATCATCAGAGAACCTGGATTATGTGAAAGAGGGTGAGACATCAGGATTATTGGAAGGCTCATGAACAACCTGAAATATGCAAATGAAACAGCCTAGCTTGCTAAGCGTGATGAGGAATTGAAGTACTTGCTGATGAAGATCAAGGATCTCACCTTCAGCATGGATTGCAACTCAATGTAAAAAGACAAAACTCCTCACCCTTCGACTAATGGGTAGCATCATGATAAGCGGAGAAAACATAAATGTTGTCAAGGACAGTGCCTGGATCCACAGTCAATGCTCCTGGAAGCAGCGGTCAAGAGATCCAAGCTCATCTTGCACGAGGTAAGTCTGCTGCACGGGACCTCTTTAGAGTGCTGAAGGCAAGGATGTTTCTCTGAGGACTAAGGGGCACCTGACCCAAGCCACGTTATTATCCATTGCACCATATGCATGTGTAAGTTGGACGACGAACTAAGAAGACCATGGAAAGATGAATGCCTTTGAAGTGTGGAGAAGAAAATGGAAAGTACTGTTTTCTTTGGAAGCAGGACTGCTACAAGGGCAACCTGGTCTGTATTCGAAGAAAAAAGGCTGGCGTGCTCATTGGAGGCAGAGATGGCAAGATTCCATCTAGGTGCTTTGGACATAGTGTCAGGAGAGCCCATCCCTGGAGGAGGAAATTTTGTGTGCTAAAGTGGAGGGACAGTAGAAAAGAGGAAGTCTTAATGAGCTGGGTCAACACAGTGGCTGCATCAATGGGAACAATTGGGAGGATGGCACAGGACTGAAGGGCTTGATCTGAACTGGGCTGTGGTATTTTCTCAAGATACAGTTGCTCTTTGATATCAATATGAATGACATTTCATATTTCAATATCAATATGAAACACATATGAATGTTTCTGGATTTGTTTATTCAACCTGGCCTTACATAAAACATTTGTGGACTAGAGAGCAACTAATGAAATTTGCATTGCATCCAATGTCTCACAGTTAATATACTGTGATAGCTGAAATGTATACCAGGTTGTTGGAAAACTGGTATTATTTACCAAATTTGTAACTACAGTTTGTGCAGAGATATTCCATACTAGATGAGAATCATTCTTTGAGACTTAAGAAGGGAAAACCCAGAGCTGCTTCTGAACATCTGGTGGCATAATTCTTTTAAACAATTTGATGTGTAACTGAATGAGGTCTGATGGTGTTGTAGTCTATGTACAGGACTGCGTACAGGATGGGGGGGGGTTCATCCTCACCAGTTACTTCATTGTAGAAAGATGCAGCTATCTGCTTTTGTAAAGATTTAGTCTCAAGATCCGCATAGAGTGTTCCTGAGTCAGGCTGGCAGTAGGTAGGTTGCACAATTGTCCAAAAGATTTGGTTGCCTGCATTGCGTTGACAGGTAGACCACACATGGCCAAACTGAGAGGGGGGGTTATTGGCAGGTTTGTCAAAATAGAGTTGATTTTCTGTGTATTTTCAGAGGGAAAGACAGGTGCCCACCTTCTTGATATGATTGCTGAAGAGAAAGGTGTGCATAAGCAAATGTGGTGAAGAAAGCTGATGGTGCCCAGCTATCAAAAGATATAGCATCTGGGGTCTTAAAGGCTTGAAGGTAAACAAGTGGCCATCTGCCTCAGAAGCAACAAAACCCACCTGGAAGGCGTATACCAGCCTGTTTGACCATGAGGGGTTGAGGGGATCAGGTATTGGGCATCAAAGAACTAAAAATTATATCATTATAAGTGAGGGGGGTACAGACTGGGGACCCAAAGCCCATCTGCAGGTGAAGTGACATACCATTACAGGAGGGTTTCAGGGAGGAGACGAAGTCAGTCAAGGTACAGTGTAGCAACAGTAAAATATGCAACTTTCCTCTAGTTCTTCAGTGCTTCCTCCCACCCCTCCCCCAGTGTCATGATCCTAATTCTACCTTACAAATCCAGCTAGACCTGGGATGTACAGTGATACAGATAGGAACCGGAAGCATGATCCTTTCAGGACCAGTGGTGAGAGTGTTGATAATGGGAGGGTGGAGGAGAAAGAGAGAGCCAACTACAAGTATCTACATATAACCTCCTCCTTGACCTACAGAGAACAGGGAAGTGTGTGAAGGGTGACAGCAGACAGTGTACAATGTGACAAAATAATAATAATTTATAAATTATCAAGGGTTCATGAGGGAGGGGGACGGGGGGATATGAGGAGCTAAGACCAAGGGCTTAAGTAGGAAGAAAATGTTTTGAGAATGGTAATGGCACAAATGTACAAATGTTATTTGCATATAATAGATGTATAAGAGTTGTGTGTATGTATAATAGATGTGATAAGAGTTGTATGAGTCTCCAATAGAGATGATTATTTTTTAAAAAGAGGGAAAGAAGGAAAATCGTTGGGAAGACGATAGATAGGTTTGGATACCATAAATAGTACTGTCTGGTTTCAAGTAACTAAGAATATTCTACAAAGGGAGAGGGTGTGTTAGAGAGGAAGGACTCTTGATGTAAGTGGCTGGTTAAAGTGGTTCGCTCAGTCTATCTGTCACTTCTGACCCAGTGGGTACTTTTTCTGGGTTAAAATATCGTGAAAGATAGAATTTTAAAAGAAAGGTAGAAAAATATCTAGATTACTAAGGTAAAATCGGAAAGACAGTTTGCTCATAAATAAGTGTCTAGTAGACATGGAGATTTTATTGAAGTATGCTGGGTACATTTCAAATCAACTAGCAAGAACAACAAATCAGGGTATTAAAGAATTCATCAAAATAGATTTTGGAAATATAATAAGATAAGGAATCTAAAATAAAGTCAAGAGATCAGATCCATATTTAACAAATTGTGTGTGAATCAATTTTGGTGATGACAAAAGGCATTGGCATCTTTGCAGAAGACAGATAAACAAATCAGCTTGCTATGAGGGGAAATAAATTCTTGAAAACCCTATACATATAGAAAATATTAATAAAGTGGTCATATTATGAGAACAGATAAGAATACAGTTCAAATTTATCGTTCACATTTCTCTCTTCTATCCCAAATGTATTGGATACACAAAGTGTGGGTCTGCATCTGCAGTTTGCTAGGATAATTGATAGCGTATCCTGTGAACTGGATTACTTCCCCGGCTGGGTCTAGCAGCCTTGAGGAAAAGCAGTTAGGCATACTGAGATCTGGCTGAGGAACCAAAGCCTGGTGATAGATGTGAGTGGGTCCAGGTGGAGGTGGGAAGGAACTGGGGGTGGTGCCTCAGCAGGAGCTATTAGACATGGTCATAATTAGCATTTTTATTAGGGAATTTGAATAAGAAGTAAACATCAAATTAATGAAACAGCTGAAAAATGAACGAGGAGCATTAGTTTGTAACAGTGGGGGATGTGATAAAATGCAGGTAGGTAGAAACTCAAGAATGTGGTAAGCAATGGAGAAGGGGGAAAAATGGAATTTTGTTCAATAAAGTGAAGAATAATTTCCACAAGGATTTTAATCTGAAGCTCAATTATAAAGAATTTTGAAGTTATATATAACAATAACTAATGGTACCTACATAGAAAATAAAATTGAGTATTATAAATTGTGATCAGGATTTTGCCACCCCCAATAAACTGTTCTGGCTGCCTTTGTCTCTAGCTTAGTAAGAAGAAAACTTTAGAATGGAATAAAAGGAGTTGGAACTTCTGTGACCAGAAAATATATAATTTCTCATTAATAAAAGACAGCAAAGAGGCAAGATTTGATTATTATGTTGGACTCACTTTTTCTAACCACTATTCTGTAGCCCCATCCTAAATGCAAGTAGAGATCATGATACTTTGCAGACGGTGACTTGCAGTAATAGGTCTTACCATTAGGAGACACTAGGGAGGTACACAGCTAAACAGGAAAGTCCTTCCTTTTTCTCCCTCATTGCAGGTCTTAATAGGCAAAGATAAAATATGATGTTGTTGGATTTTACATTCCAAATCTCTTGCATTTTCTTTCAATTCTTCAAAATGCAACATGAGAAAAAAATGTCGATGGCTATGGCTTTCGGTGCCAATTGTAAAACAATGTGTTTATCTTTTAATCAGAGAAGTTTTTCTAGGCATTAGGTGTCCAGGCAGGAAACAGCTGGCAATAGTTATGTAGTCATTGTAGCAAAATGTTTTCTTCTTAAAAAAAAAAGTAAACATTTTCTGGAATTTAATATTTATACAATGGCTCCTTTGTTTGTTTTGAAAATTAAAAAAATAAATGGAAGATAGTTTTTTTTGAATGAATCGGCAAAGCTAATGTTACTGGTGAAGCGTGAGTCGGGACCCCTTGACTGGTTTGAGATAGACTTCCTGGGTGGCTGCCTCCTAGAGGGACAGAGCAGTGTCATTAGCAGCACTGAGTAAAAAGAAAGGGTGGATGTTTTTGCTATGTATTCTTTCTGGAAAAATAGATTTCCTTTGAATTGTATGTTTTACCTTTGTACTTGGAAGTCAATCAAAATGTGTAGTTAGAAGGGTAATTGTGTCTACTTGTCTAACAGCAAGGCATTCACAGCTAATGTTGGAGTCAGTCTACTCTATACCTCAAAATGTAAGGCCCTTCCACAGCCTGACGTGTTCTTTTGTTGTTTCATTATTACTTCTAAACAAAGGCCTCCTCTTGTTACTTAAATTGTATTAGATAAAACGTTTTAAAAGTAAAACATTAACTTTCATACACACACACACACACACACACACATACACACACTCCTGGACTGGAATTTAGAATCAAAAATGAAAACAAACCAAACAATTCCATAGCTTACAAATCAGAGCAAACAACAATCATAACAAATACAATGATAAAAATCTCAAGAATTTTAAAGAAGGGCATAATTAAATAGAGGGAGGCCATTTAAAGCAAACTATGAAAACAAAACTAAATGCTGTCACTTTTTTCTAATTCTTCTTTGCACCATAACAACTAACAGTTATTGATGCCAACTAAGCACTGCAGTTGTTACTTGTAGAGATAGAATCTCTCTATCTCTCTCGTTCCCTCTCTCCCTTAGGGCTTCACAGGATTGTTTTTATTTGCAGTGAGCAGACAGAGAGAGAAGCATAGAGAGGTCCATCCATCTTTCTCTTGAGGAGTGGCTTGGTGTATTAAACTGCTCAGAATTCTTGGGTAGCCTAGCAATTGCTATGCTGCCAGACCTCCCACAGACCAGGCACACACCCTTCAAGTTTGTGTGTGTGTGTGTGTGTGTGTGTAAATGATTCATTGAGCTGGTTGTCCTCCTGATGACCAGAGTAAAATCTTTGGTAACCAAACTGCAACTAAAGGGTCTCTTTTACTAAGGCCTGACCTCAGCAAGAGGATCCTGATAGCCTGTAGTCACCTACTGGGCAATGGAAATAAGGCAAATCCCCAGCCGCTCCATGGGAGAAAGGCAAAGCTTATTAGCCAGAAAAGTGCAGGTACTAGGGAAAGAAGGAGCAAAGCGAAAGCAGGCAGAAGAAGCTGACCAAGAAGCTCAAGAAGATGGACCTACCGAAGATCGAGAAATGAGAACCGAGGATTGTGCAGTCTCTGATGAGGCAGGAGAAAAAGAAGCCACGTCTGACAGATGTTTATCAGGTCTGCTCAGTGGGCCTCGTTATCTCCCTTCTTGCACAATCTAGAGGAATGTTTTTTATACTATTTTGTAAATGCAAGCTTTTTAGTAGCTCTAGAAACATTTTTAAGAAGAAGGAAATCCTGCTTCAACTCTTTTTTGTTTTTAAGTGTGTTTTCTTTAAAGATATGAAATCATTTACTGGTTGTCTATGTTTTGATATAACCAGAAAACAATGAGGTGTTGGATTGTGAGAAGATTTGACTGTCTTGAGTGTCAGCAAAAGATTCCTTGGGATGTGCTGTGGGCAGAGTGGTGGGGATGGGGTTTGCATCCCTCCTATGAAACATACACATTTTCAAATTTGAGTCACTGTCATGCATTTGTATACCTTGAACTTTTAAATTTTTGTCTCCAGGCTTGTTTTTTTAATAGACTTGTGTCTGAATACCATGCTGCCATCATGGCTTTCTTGTCAGAACTTGTGCACTTTCTAACACCTGTGCTCATGGTCGTCCAGTTTTCCTGCTAGCATTGTTATGTACTGTGATGGGCTGAACACATGTAGTGTGTGTGTGTGTGTGTGTGTGTGTGTGTGTGTGACATTGAATTATGAATCTGTGAGACTTAACAAGTTACCAACATTTGAAGATAATGGTGCTTAATTATCTTTGTTTAAGAATTTGCCTCCAAAGCGGGAATGTCACTGGAATGCAGAAACAAATTTTACCTAAGTCCCATTTGAGGATTTGAGTACATTCATTAAAACTTGTGTACACATTATTCATAATATCTCCTTACTAATCTCAAAACAACCAATAAAATGCCAGTGACAAAAGAAAAGGAAAGACAAGAGTTTGTCTCAGGATGATGTCAATTCCCTAGACAACATCGCTTTAGAGGAAAGCACTGAAGATACAGTTAGGGAGAGTGACTGGTCTGACCTGTCCACATGGCGGCAACCCAGAGGACAGTGCAACACACCAGCACTGGGAGCAAAGCCAAGAAGCCCCCAAGGAATTGTGATGCAGCAGGTAGCACTTGACACCTCATCTGAACTGGTTGGGGGAGATCCATAAGGGGGACACACTGTAAGTCTAAAGGAGTAACGCTGTGAGGAGTGGGGCACTAGACTGCTCTATCTTGACTGCAGGAAGAGCAATGGGGTCTTGTAGAAGGTGTGTCCCTCAGACACCATTGCTGAGGACTGAAAGGTATCAGTGCTGTTAGGTAAACAGGTCCCGGAATATGGATCCCTGAAAGAAAAGGGGGTTGGGCTGATGGATTATAACAGGGTCCACTCTTAACAGAGGGAGACTTATCTCTTCTGAGTGAGGACAATGGTTAGATTTGGAACTGCATATGTCCTCTTTTTTTCTTCCTTATGGTGTCTCGCTATACAAGGTAGGCAGGATAAGCAATCCCAGAGAAAGGACAACAGGACTGATGGTTCTGCAGGAGCATGAGAGAGAAGGAGAGGAGAGAGGGGAGCGATGAGCCAGTAAGGAGATGGACAGAATAGCAAGGGATCTAAAATAGACAGTGAGAAGGGTGTAGCACTCCTCGTTGTGTTTGATTAATTGGAATGTATTGGAGAGTAATTGCTGGGAGGTGAGTGATTGGTAAACATGATAGTGGAGCAGGAGGAAAGAAAAGAGGAAAGTACAAGTACGTAAAAATATATATTGGTATAAATATAAACATGTGTATATGTAAATATATAAAAATAGGTGTATTTGTCTGTGTGTAAATACAACAAGGAAGCAGAGGGACTTTGGGCCTCTACTTAAATCTTACCTCAGTACAAGAATGGTTTGTTCTAATAACGTGGCAATTTATGATACTCTCCTTCCCAAAACAATCGTGAAGACAAAATGGGTGCATAAGCAAATATGGTGAAGAAAGCTGATAGTGCCCCCTAGTAAAAGATATAGCACCTGGGGTTTTAAAGGCTTGAAGTTAAGCCTTTAAACGGCCATCTAGCAGGAAAGTCACAAAGCCTACAAGAATGAAGCACACCAGCCTGTGTGACAGGAATAGAAGGTATCAGTAGTTCAAAAACCAGCAATCAAGTTGATGTGAAGGAGTGTAGATAAAGTGGAGGCCTACAACTGGACAGTTGTAAGATAACTGGACAGTTCCTCACAAAAGACTCACATGGAAGGGATGAAAGGTTCAGGCTTCAATACAGTAGAGCACTGATGAAGCACATAAATACCCTCCAGTTTTTTAGTATTTCCTCCCTTACTCTTATGGTCTCAGTTCTACTTCACTAATCTTGTAAGACCTGCATAACCTTAATTATACCTATATAAGTCTAATTATACAAATGTCTATTTGTATAATTAAGTTTGTTTGATGCATGAAATCCATGATAAATAAACCCCTCAGAAATAGTAATAGGGGTAAGGATTCCCTGAGGGTACGGGAAGGGGTGTGGTGTCAGTAGCTGCAATAATGTCTGTGTAACCCCACTTGAGGAGAACAAAGAGAATTGTAGAAGATGAGATACATTGGATGGGATAAGATATGGATATTAATTAATTAAAATTTAAATAATATAATATTAAGAGTTCTTGGAGGGGAGAGCGGGAAGAAAGGAGAGCTGATATTCAAGAACACAGAGAATGTTTTAGAAATGATGGTAGCAGCAATTGTACAGTTATGCTTGATCTAATTGAATTATGAATAGTTACAATGTTTTTCAGAGCTCCCAATAAAAAGATTAAAATTAAAAAAGGTTATCTCAGAAACCCATTCTAACTTATCCAATTGGGTCGCTGTGAACCATGTTAGGCTCAATGGCCTTGAATTTGGCCTGGTTGTGGATATCTCAATCAGCATACAATCTCTAGAGAATTAAGTTTGACCTCCAGGTAAACCTTCTGTGAGCCATGGTCTTATCTCTACCACTTTCACCCATCTACCCCCTCCCCCACACTAGCTTTTGAGCCTTGTTTACTTCTACCTATACAAGGTATTACAGCGGGAGTTTAGAAGAGTTCTAGTCCCACTATCAACGATAGTCTTTTTCCTTGTCTTTCAATAATCCTTTCATAGAAAATCTCTTTACCTCAATCCAGATTTAAAATTGTATTAGACACATCTGTGCCTTTAGAGAGGTTATCTGCCCTGCTGGAGCAATGGTTGAGTACTGGCCCATGGGAGGATCGGCAGTTGGAACCAAACAGCCACCCTATAGGAGAGAGAGATGGAGAAGAATCTTCTTCTGTAAAACTTACACCCCTGAAAATATGACTGGGGGGAGGGGGTGGGGCATCTCCACCTATGGTCTTTATAAGTGCAAATTGATTCCAGAGCAACACTTTAGTTCTTTGGGGGAGTGAAAGGGGGTTACCTATCCTATTTTTTAGGTTTGGTGCATTTTATGGCAGTATTTTATTCAACTAATGTGAGTAATTTTTACAGTCATTGCTTCAAAGACAGGACAATTACTCATACATCCCTGGCTACTGTGCATTGAGACGATGACCCAAGTGAATTGTGTAGAAATATCCACACAGCCGAGTCCTTTGCCTTAGAACAGTTAATTAAAATTACCTCTTTCAGACTCCAATGAGTTTAATCTGGTTAGTTTAAATTAATAATGAATGAAAATTAATGCAAGTTAGGTTTTTCAGAAAGAAAACTGCAAGGAAAGCTCACAGCCGTTTATCATTTGGTAGATTGTCCTAGTTTAGCAGTGTGGTAAGCTAATTTAACTGAGCGCCTAGGTAAGGATGAAAGACATCCTTCCTCTTCTGATTTGATTGTGCTTTGGGATCTTTAGGAAATTAAACAAAACTTACTAAGCCCTAGGTTTTTGAATTCTAGTGTTCTTTAGGAATTACTTCCTATATAATTTTCCCCCCAAAGTTGCAACTATCTGGATTTCTGAGTAAAGTTTTAAAATTATAACTATGTGGGGGTTTTCTTGTTGGGTTTTTAGGATTTTCTTCTCCCTAAAGTAATGCATCATTTTTTCTCCCATTGCCCTTTGCTCACTTGTCGGCACCATCAACTCTACTATGAGACACAAGAAAGAGTCAAAATTAAATTGCAAGAGGAGTTCGTTTCTTTGATGCTCAGTGGGCTGATGTTCCAGAACTTTAATTAATGCAATTATCTGGGTTAGGGAGGACATGTATGCTGTATCTTTCAAAATCTAAAACTTCCATTCACAATTAAAATAGTCTATTCTTTCAATATCACGAATTGGACTGCTAACCAAAAGGGCAGCAGTTTGAAACACCAGCCACTCCTTGGAACACAGACACTGCTGTCTGCTCCTCAGAAACGCACAGGGGTGGATCTACCCTGCCCTACCGGGTCATTAGGAGTTGGGATTTAGTTGACGGGGGTGAGTTTGTTCTTTTCTTTCTTTTATTATTTTTTTGGCGGGTGGGGGGGGGGGATAACTTTTAGCCAGGAGAGTGCAGGTACCAGAATTAGAGCCTTAAAATACAAAATAGACCTTAGAATTTTTATAAATTTCAATACTGCTTTAGTTTCTAGAGGGATAAATTCTGAACACTTACATACTGCATTTTTATTTGCCTAATGCAAGTAATATACTCGAACAGTATATCCATTTTGGTTTATTGGTGGGGAAACGTGAAAACAAATTCAATTAATATATATGACTTAGGATTCATGTATTTCTCATTCTCAAACGAATAAGTGAAGGAGAATAATCTGTGTTACATAGCATATTTTATATTCTAGATTAATTATATGATATTTGATATTTGATATCATATTTAATAATTTTAGTGGTAATGGAAAGTCTATACTTAAGGGCAATTAAATGTATCTATGTCAGGACCCCCTGCGGCCTGGTGGAGTAGGTGTTGAGGTGCCAACTGAAAAGTTAACAGTGCATAATCACCAGGCCCTCCAGGGAGAAAGAGAGACTTTCTACTCCCATAAAGATTTACAGTCTTGGAAAGACACAGGCAATTCTACTCTGTCCTACTATACATCAAGATGCTCTAGAGAGGTGAGATTTAAATGTCTCAGATTTTTATTTAAGTTCCATCTATTTTTTAAATTCTCAGCGCAGAGCCCACTAAAATCACTGAGTCAAGTAAACTAATATGTGGGGTTAATATTAAACTGGAAATTTGAGAACATCCATATTTGAACATTTCTACACTTTTTCATCAGACTTGTAAAAGCAGGTAAAAATCACATGACATTTTCAAAATTTGAAAATATTCAAGATTTTGGAACGCTCCGGTGAAAAAGGAAAAACCTAGTTTGTTTCTAAAATGAAATATTTCAGGTGCAGTTTCAGAAAAAAACAGAAAAAGGAATCAATGTATTTTAAGCACTTCAAATATTAGAATTAGAATATCGACAGTGTATTCTAATCTTCAACCTGGTAAAAGCTGTCCTTATCCAGCGATGGTGTCATGAGAAGATCTGTATTGTCACCACTAGAGTTGAGCCCAGCCATCAAGTCACATGGCCTGACCTTAGCTGGGTCCACTGTATATTCAATCATCTTTTATTTTCATCTTTAAGCAATCACTGGATGTATTCTGCAAAGTCTATTGGCACTTTTCTTTCTTCCAAACTCAAACCCACTGACAACCTTTTAACAGTCTACAGAGACTGGGAATTCCTTTCTAAAAAGCCTCCTTTAATATTTTATCTCATACATATCAAACTACCTCCTTTTATTCATTATATCCTTTGCTCAACCCCCTTCATGTCTCTGTGTCAGAATTAGAATAGAGTTCTTGGTTTCATTCCCTCTGACTTCCTCTAGCACTTTGTACATTTATTGAGCCTTTTCCACTGAATTCTATCAATTTGACTATTGATATTCTCCAACCTTCAGTTTTTCAAACTTTCCTTCAAGGTATTTTTTTTTAGTTAAGATTTTATATATCCAGTCACTTCATAGCTGTCTTCTATTGTCTGGGTATGTCTCAGCCATTGTTGTTACTGTTTGCTGCATTTAAGTCAGCCCTGAGCCTTGATCCAGGCCCACAGGAATGGAACACTGCCAAGTCCTGCATTGTCTGAGTAATGGGCTCTCCATGGGATCTGTGATAGTCCAGGTAGACTCAAGAAACAAATTCATAGACATGCATATGGACATAAGGGCAAGATTTTTATACAAAAGGAATGGAACATTGAGAAAGCATCCCAACCCAGTCCAGTTCAAAGTCATAAGTCTGATATTAGCCCATATACCTGATACCAGTCTATAAAGTCTCCTTATGACTCACAAAGCCATAGGCCAGTGGGTGCAGAATCCCGGCCCTGGTAGGGGTCTCCACATGGCTTCTTGCTTCCAGGACTCAGGATCCATCAACAGCATCCAGTGATGGTAGAAGCAACTCAGTACTGACAGGGGTTTCTACGTGACTTCTCCAGCTTCAGAGGTCTGGTTCCATCAGGGTAAGGTTATGTGGCTTCTCCTCTGGCTCCTTCAGCTCCTCAGATGCGGTCATCTTGTCTTGTTCATAACTTGTCATCTCTGAGACTGACACCCAATTACTGAGGGTGGGAGAGTGGTTTCTCATCTCCACCAGGGAAATACCACTAGATTTCCCAGAAGTCTCAGGAGAAATCCATGCCCACACAGAGGCCTCATTGGCTACTCGATGGCTATCTCCAGATTAACAGGCTAGACTCCACCCTTAGATCCCAATCATGAAATTAGCATAAAATACATGACTGCCACAGGATCTTTATGATCCACAAGATGCTTGTTGACTAATTCTAGTAGACTTCCAATCTTTTCTCCTAGTTCACAGTCACTTTACAACCCAGACAATATCAGCAGTTCTTTCCCTCAGCTAATCTGAGTGAAGGCTGCTTAGTTAATAAGCCTAGTTTTTCCTGACCCAAGTGTGTCCTCCCTGCTGATGGAAGATATTAGGATGCTCAATCATAGGTAGATAGACAGATATGTGTGTGTGACCTGGACCTGACACATTTCAATGACAATATGGCTCACTCAAGGGGTGGACAAATGACTCAAGGAATACTGTAATATTCCCCTGGGGTTCATATCTAGCTGGTAAGAAGAAAGATGCTGTGTCTATCATGGCCACGTAAAAGAAATGCCATGGTACTGAGAAAGAGGAAAGAGGCCAAAGTCAGAAAAGCAGACAGAAATAGAAAATGTGTCCTAAGGTCCCCATGGGGATTCTCTGGTCTCAAGGGTCTGAGTCTCTGACATCTCTCCCCTTACTGGAGATGAATTGTTCATATGTCCCTGTAGCTGTCATAAAGAATCTAAATATTTAAAACTGATAAACTTATTTACATTTTCTGCAATATCAATCCCATTAAACAGACAAAAAAAAGGATATATAAATGGTTTCCATACAGAGGGTTTAGAGAAAGAATGCACTTCAATGGTACACACCGACTCTGCTGAACTTGACCATAGTCTGCAGTTTGGTAAATCTTTTTAATTTTATAGGCAGCTAAGACTTATGCTAGATATTTCTGTGATCTTTCAAACACTGTTCAAGTCTGGGAAGATGTGCTAAATGTAAAGTGTCTTTTGTTGAGAAGAGCACAGTGGAAATGTAAATGGCATATAAGCAGGGTTAAAGGTCTTTTCTTCTTATTCTGATTCCTTTATTTGTTCTTCTACAGAAACACATTTGCATTTAATAGTTAAGGTCATAGCTTTGGGATTTGCAGAGATGATAAACCTGAGTCTTACCAAATAAAAATGAATAATCATCATGAACACATTTTATTTGTACCCAGAATTCTTCCTAATATTGGGAAAGTCCCTTGGTATTAGCGCAAAGAAATGATTTAAACACAGGGGCAAGCCACGGTTTTCATAGTTTATTCTGGAAAAAATGTTTCTTTGTGAGTACATAAAAAGGTGGGTGTTGCAGATAATTAGCTATTTAAAATGTTCACAGTTACTAGTCAAAGACCTAAAATTGTGGGGAAATAGAGGATCAGAAGATAGGATTCAGGATATTCTTGATTTCCTGAATTTTCAATAGAAATATGATCAATTGATTGTGTGTCTCCTTCCAAGAAGCCAGGAAGCTATCGTCTTCTCTGTTTCTCTTCTTGCTGACTTATGTAGGTGTCAGAATAAGACATATCTTCCCACCTCCCCCACAGGAAGCCAGAAGGTTCTTTAAAGAGTCAAGAAGTAATAATTCTGGGCTAAAGATATGAGACACAGAGCATAAGCTTACTTTTTAACGACTTGGGCTATCACTGGCCAGAGGCAGACTTGCAGGAAATGCCCATTGAAGCCTCTCCTCTTAAGCTAAAGTGAGGGATTCACAGAAGGCTCATCGGTGCAAGAACAGCTCTTCCATGAAGGCGCATGGCTCATGATGGAACATTTCAGGTGGCATGTTGTCAGATTTCTGTAGGTAATAAAAGCTATTTTTCAGGTGCTGATATATTTTCAGTCTCTGAATAGTAAAATAGTAAAATATGTTATTCATAGTGTTCTCTTTTTACATAGTGCTTTTCCAATGTACTTCTGCTGATTTAGAAATTAGGTGTCACCTATCAATACCACACGTTTTGTCTTGAAGGTTCTTACAATGGAAGAAATAACCATGTAAAGGAAAAGTAGGATTTTTTGACACATTTACACATATAGTGTGGACCCCTAAACAGTTATAAAGGAAAGAGTTGGTTAGTTGACCTATTTATCTGCTCCTGAGGTGTTTATCAAGCACTGATCATGTATCATGCAATGTTCTAGATACTGATGGGATGGTGGACAAGCATATTGAGTCCCTGGCTACTAAGAACTCACATTATCTAGCTGACACCAAAGTATTGAGACTCTAGGGTAGCAGTTCTCAACCTGTGGGTCACGACCCCTTTGGAGATCTAATGACGTTTTCACAGGGGTCACATGATTTATAACAGTAGCAAAATTGCAGTTATGAAGTAGCAATGAAAATAAGTCACTCCCTCAATGCAAGAACACTTTGTTCTATGAATCTGACCACGATGCTCACCAGTCCAATATGATCACTGAAGTCAAATAGGTGCATAACCCAATGTGGTGAAGAAAATGGA